>CAJQZJ010000209.1:1461563-1486546 GCA_907164525.1 Lophiomys imhausi
AGAAGAAGAAGAAGAAGAAGAAGAAGAAGAAGAAGAAGAAGAAGAAGAAAGCTTAGACTAGATCTAAACCTCCCTATACAAATATAGAGGATAGGTAACTTGGTCCTCATAGAGATTCCTTAGCAAGTAGGGTGGGACACTCTCAGTCATGGCCTTTGTTACCTGTTAGCGGAACACTTAACCCTAGTGGAGGTGTAAAATTGGGCCCCACAGCTAGAAGAAGTTCTTAGCCCTCATGTGACTAATGGGCTGAGGAGACTGATATGTGAGAGACCCTACACCAAAGGGGTAGGATAGGTGGGAGAGAGGGTTAAGAGTGGGAGAGTGGGACCAGGAGAGGAAGAGGGAGGGTGCTGTGATTGAGATGTAACTTGAATTAAATAAACTTACAAAAAAAAAGATATTTTCAGAAGTTTTTATGGTAGTTGAGCTACACATGAATTTTTCCAATGTGTTCAGTGTTAATTACCCCCCCCCATCTCAGTCTACCACCTATCCTGATTTCCCATCATCCACTCCAGTTTAATTCTTCCTATTTCTTTATTCCCATTTATCAACTTATAGCACCATTTTCTGTCATCTTTCCCTTGAAATATGACCTCATGTATCCTTGGTTTTTTTTTTTGGGGGGGGGGTGTTGTTGTTTGTTCTTGTTTTAATCTCTAGGGAATTTCCCAATAGAACAGACATTTGAAGGTTCAAAGCTAGCATCCACAAATTAGAGAAAAATGAATATTCATGTTTCTCTAAGGGGTATTTTTTGTGCTATTTATTTGTGATTTATTCAGTGTCCTGACTTCCCTTTCAACCAATCAAGCAGCAGCAACAGAGCTCCTGTGGGATGTGGAAATGCTTCATCCACTGATGAAAAACAGACTCACAAGAGAGGACATGATATTTGTTGACTGAAAATATGCTGATGAGAGAGAGTGAGATGTCTTGTCCACTGGACAGAGGACAGTGGAGGAGGGAGTGGGTGTGTTTTTTTCCAACTGGAAAAACATCCTTGTGCAGATTCTGAGAGGGTATATTTAGTATACCCAAAATGGAGAGACATTGCTTTGGCTGAGCTCCATTTCTTATTGCTTCACTTCACTTTGAGACAAATGATTCGAATTTGCTCCTGCTGTTGCTGCTGCCAATTGTGGACCAGGTGAGAGTGACAGCAGAACCCCCAAGTAGGGGTGCAGAAGCCTCTGCAGCCACTACTGTGGCTGCTGTGTTTCCCTTTTGGCTAGATTGCTGGAATCGTTGCTACAAAATAGTAGAATCACCCCAAGGAACTGTATCTAAGGAAGTCTACACCTCCTCCCTGTCCCTACTAACCTTCTATCTCCCCTATCTCTGGTCAATGAGTTAGAAGTGAGGTAGATGAATTAAGTAAACCACACATAAATAGTTTAAAAATATGCCTTCATTTCCCAATTTGAGTTACCTCTCTCAAAATTATTATTTCTAGCTTCATAGAATTACATATAAATTTTCACATTCCGTGTTTCCTAATAACTGAATAATCAATCAATACTATGGCAGAATAACATATCAAACATTTTCAGTCATTACCATTTCACTAAAAATCAATATAATAAAATTTAGAGACTTTCAGAAGATTCAGATCTTAAAAATGTGGATATGAAATAGAAAATAGAAAAATCTGATAAAGCAAAATTTGGAAATTTGTTGTGGTAGGAAGCCAGAACAAATTTCAACAAAGGTACTTCCTAAAAAGTTTATATTTCATTACAAATGGTGTATTTTTCTTTCAAAGGCTAATATGGTAGATGTACATGTATGGGAACTGAGGACTAATTGTTAATGTCTATGAGTTGTAAATACCATATAAAATGCTGTTCAAATCTGTCTTTTGAAATCCCTTCATGAAGGCTCTTTGGACCAGTTGCAAATAGACAGTCATAAAGAAAGGAAAACTGCATTTGATATATAAGGTAAATACTTGTGCTAGTGTCTTTGAATAAATTATGTTATTTGTGAAAGTATCTGAATTCTTTGTTGTATTATACTCAGAAGTAAAAATAAAATTATAAACCAAATGGATTATTCAAAGGAGATTTAGATTTCTAATAAAAAGAACCTCAATGTTTAAAATCCAGGCAGACTGTTTGTTGACTCAAATCTATGAAGAGTCCACAAAGCTAAGTCCTTACAAAATAAATGCAAGTTTATAGTTTACCAAAGGGAATAATATTACTCTGAAATTAGTTTAGAAGAGTATAGAGGCAGAGGCAGGAGAGTGATAAGTTTTTCACATCTGTCTTGACCCTCAGTGGAGCTGCTTTGAGACGTAGAAAAGTTATAATACAGTTAAAGTACTTGAGGGTGGTAGGCCAAGTACGACAAGCACTGAGAAGGAAAGCATAACAGAAGAGAGCCAGCTGTTAGGTTACTGTAGAAAGTCTCTTAGACCCTTGAAGAAATGCTCAACATCCTTAATCATCAGAGAAATGCAACTCAAGACGACTCTGAGATTCCATCTCACACCTGTCAGAATGGCTAAGATCAAATGCTCAAATGACAGCACATCCTGGTGAGGGTGTGGAGAAAGGGGAGCCCTCCTCCATTGCTGGTGGGAGTGCAGGCTTGTGCAACCACTATGGAGGTCAGTCTGGCGATATCTTAGAAAACTTGGAATAGCTCTGCCTCAGGACCCAGCCATACCACTTCTGGGTATACATCCAAATGACTCCTCACCCAAATCACAAGGAAGTTTCCTCATCTATGTTCATAGCAGCCTTATTTGTAATAGCTAGAAACTAGAAACAACCCATATATCCCTCAAATAAAGAATGGATTAAAAAACTGTGGCACATCTACACAATGGAATACTACTCTGCTATCAGAAACAAGGAAATTATGCCTATTGCAGCCAAATGGATGGAGCTGGAAAAGCTCATTCTGAGTAGCTAATCCAGACTCAGAAGGATGCACATGGCATCTATTCACTTATAGTCAGATTTTAACTATATAATGCAGGATATCTGTACTACAACCAACACACCAAAAGGAATAGGAAGATAGACTTTTTCATCCTGTCAACGAGACACTTTTCCCTGGTGGTACTGCCTTGTAGGCCCCCAGTGTATGAGGAGGCTCTTGGTCCTCATAGGAATGCTGAACTGGGGTGGGGGACTGTTATGTAGGGACACTCCACTCCAGAGGAGTGGGATAGAAAGGTTAGGGGGTAAAGGGTGGGAGGGCAGGACTGGGAAGGGTCGAAAGAGGACACTGTGATGGATATGTAACCTGAAACAATAAATAAATAAATTTAAAAAAGAGAGAGAGAAAGGGGAATAAATTCTATTGTTCAAATACACAGAGTAGATGATGTTCATAAAACTAAACGCAAAGAAAGTTGCAATTTACATAGAGAAGAATGGACTAACCTAGGAAAGAACAACTGACACAGATGCCTTGCTTCTTACGTCACTGTTTAAAAGCATCTTTTCCTCTCTTCCCTTCTTTCCCGCCCCTTTCTCTCTGTCCCTCCTACATTCTCCCCTTCCTTCTTTTCTGCTCTTCTTTCTTCCTTTTTCTTTGCTCTCATTCCTGTAATTAAAAAATTAGCATTTTAACGTGTTCTTTCAAAATCTTTTTCAAGAATTACATCTTACTTGTATCTCACTGGTTACAAATAAGTCTCATTACTAGTTAAAGCTGAACAGAAAGAGGAAAGGCAAAGTTTTCAGGCTTTACATTCTCAATAATAGAGGAATTATGGAAGTAAGAAGCTGTGAATTGATTTTGCATTGCTAATGTACACTGTTGGTTAAGAGCTGACTCTAACAGAAAAATACCCTAACGGGCAGAGTTATTAATATTGGGAAGGTATCACATTGTGCTGTACTGTGTCCTCAGGCATGCTGCTGCTATCTGAATGTATCACATCACTGAACTTCACACTAACTCTGCTTAGTACATATTACTATTAGTATTATTCTCTTCACAGATAAGAAAACTAATGTTAATTGACTTGCCTAAGGACAAAGGCTAGTAACTATCAGAGATGAAATTTAGAACCCAGAATTATTTTGCTCTAATAGATGTATTATTCTCATTATAACTATTTTTACCTGATATAAAGATACGACATTCAACTGCAATGAACTTGTCAATTGTAACATATTTACTATGATTAATGATACCTTATCCAAAAATATGATTATAGTTAGAAACTCCTATATTCAAATAATATATAAAACTTCATTAATATCCAGAATATATTTTGGATGATAAAATTTGCTTAAAAGGCATTTATATAGAATAGGCTTGAAGCATTGATTTGCCTCTATGGTATGCAATTAAGTAAATCTTATGCAAGTATACTTTGGCTGGCAACTGTTATCTTCCAAGGACATACATTTATAATAATTTAATAAGTGCATCTTTAATTTGAATGTTTCTTTAAAAACTCATCTCAAATCAAACCGCATGAACTTTTGCAATTCTTGTACAGTATTCCCTCAGTTGTCAATTTTAAATAACAATCTCAGTGGAATTAAGAGTTTAGTAAAATCATTTTCTCCCACCATGCTGCACAATCCAGCCATGTTTACATTATTGAATTTTAGTGATTGAAAATTAGAGACACCATGTTGCCTACTACTTTTCTGTGGTTGTTATGAAAACATAATTTGTCAAATTCAGAAAACAGTTAAAATGAAATCTAATAATCTAACACTAAGAAAACATCTATTACAAGAAGTGTCTTGTGGAATTTTTATTAAAGGTTTACAATTCATATTGCTGATTGCTAAACAGAATTAAGTGACCAATTCCTTTTGGAGATTAGAAGACAAAAGGGGAATATAAACCTCCTCTTATACTAGAAAATACACTTAATACTAGTTGGCATGGGTTACTCTTCTACTAATATAATGCTTATTTTTTTTGTACACAGAGCACAAAGTAGTTGACAAAATATATAACTCACAGAATATATATATATATATATATATATATATATATATATATAATCAACAAGGACAGAAACAGAACCAACATTTAAAAGAATCATAAAATATTGGAATGCCTCTGTGATTTTTAACTTCCGGTTACTTTTTAAATATGAATACTAAAATGCCTGGATATTTCTGTATACAAGAATGAGCTCCACAGTACAACATATCATGACATGAACCATTGGACAGTTGTACCTGTGCTTTCTGATGGCCTTGTAAACACTGAGCAGACAATGGAACATTAAATCCAAAGCCAACACATTTGTTATTTTACTATACAAGCAGTGCTTGAAGATTGTACTAAGTAGGCAAACTAAGGGACAAATTGGCACATAAAGAAATCTGCTACATCACTGTGAAAGTCTGAGCATGCCAGCGACATGTAGCAGCAACTATGTTCCTTTTTCTTCATCATTGGAACATCTGAATGGTATCTAATCAAAAACAGCCCTTTGAGGTACTTTGAGGTACTGCATTTCCAGAGCATTAAAATAAACATTTATATAAGAACAGTAAATGATTTTACATTTTGTTTCTAAAACACAATCCTGCTATTTATTTCCTGTGAACCTCCTTATCCCCTGCTCTTCTCACTACATACTTATTGAAAGATCCATTCTAAAAGACATTAGATGGGATGAAGTGCACTTAAAATGCACCTATTATCTGAGTAAGAGGGGTTAATTCCATAGAAATGAAGACCATGATAGAGAGAAAGAGGTGCTTACTCACTGTTCTGTTCATTGGAAATGGTGGATGGAGTCTTGGGCAGAGGGTTTTCATCTGCGGGTGTTGGATGGAAATGTTTTGACAAAGAGGAATCTGAAGCAGTGTCTTGACATTGACTTCTGCAAAACAAACTGATCAATTGCATAGGCAACTGAGGAAGGCATGGTTCTCCCCCTGTTAAAGAAGGTTAAGACAAGGGAAAAAGAACTGCAATAATTTCTGTGATGTTGAATATGAATTAAAAGTTTCAATTGGTTTAGTGCATATAGTGCAAAAATAGAAATGTCATAAATATACCAGAGAAAGAGAAATGTGATCCCCCAGCTGCCTTCTAAAAATCAGTCAGAGCCTAACAATTACAGTAATTCACGATGGCTGCAAGCATGACTCATATTTGGGTTCTAAATTATTAGAGATCTTTGGAGAAATTACTGACTGTAATACTGGGACAGAGAAGAGAAACCTAGAACTTCTTATAACTTTAAGAAGAAAAAGTATTTGGAGCTTTCTCTGAATCAGACAGGCCTTGAACTCAGAGATATGCATCCTTTGGTCTCCAGTGTGTTGGGATTAAAGGTGTATGTCACTTCAGTGTTGAGACTAAAGGTATGAACCATCACCACCTTGGTCATTTTAACTCTAGAATTTATAAGGCAACTAACTCTACAATGATCTGTTTGTTCTACACTTCCTGTTTATTCAGATATATTTATTTTTCACAGGACTCTGATGTGGTTGAAGACTAGATAGTTATAGTCTCACAGTTAAGTTTTAAGTTGTTTAGGAATCGAAAGAATGTTGTAGGTCTAAGAAGATGTCTTTAAGTTGGTAATGCAAGTTAAGATGGAAACTGAGTTAGGTATAGAACTTTAAACTTATCAAGATTGATATATACATAATAGAATATTAATATCAGTTGCCAAATACTTATGGACTGGACATTGGGAATGTATGTTATACTTCATAATTTTCAAAATTGTGGCCCAATTGTTCTTATAGTTTTGAATTGTATTTACTGTTACAAGAAAAAGAGTCTGTTGTTGGACTAAAAGGAGGAGCTGTTGGGAGGAAAGATACACTGTAAATTTTAAAAAAGCAGATAGGAGGGAGAGGGGGAAGAGGGTAGGAGGGTAGGACTGGAATGGGGAGGAGGTAGGGGAATGAGATTGAGATATAACTTGAAATAAATAAAGGTTGAAAAAACAAGCAAACAAAACAAAAAAGAAGCAAAAGTAGCTTTAAGTACAAGTTATATTTTTATTGTAATGAAAAATTATAAGTTCAAACCAAAATGGTTGAAAAGTCTATCACAGAGTAATTTGAGCAGCAAACAAAGTGTGATATGATAGCAATGGAATACAAACAGTTATTAAGATGGGGCCCAATTTTTTTTACTAAGTGAATTAATTTTTTTCTAAAGTTATATTCCAATGAAGAAATAAAGAAGGAATGGACAACTAGGTATTCAACATTTTGGGAACTATCAAAAAAATGCTTCATTAAAGAAACTAAAGCAGGTATTAAGAAAGTGTTGAATGTTTGATGATGAACACTCTCAAATGAAATGTCTGCATTATCCTTGCAAAAGCAAAAATAATGAACATACATTAGAAAAACTTAACCAAGAACCATACAGTTTTATATCACATGCAATGGAACAGACTGAAATTATATATCAGCTACCCAAAATGAAATGCAAAGGAAAAAATTTCAGTGTCAAGAAACCCTTCTAAAATATATATTCTCAATTAAAAAATAGGAAGACAGCAGGAAATAAGTTCTACAATGATATATACTCCCAGAATATTGAAATATGTGAAACAAGACATTTGCTCTTGAATGAAGCAAAGCAAGAAGAGAAACTAAAATTTCAAGGTAAATAAATAAATGTTAATAGTTTTCTGGTCACTTTTATGACAGAGAACATTCATGAGAAATCTTATAAAACATAAATGGAGTCTTCTACAAGATGGTAAAATATATTGGTGCTAATTACCTGACAATTTCTACTTCTATGACTACTCAGGAGAATATCCTTACTCATAATGGAACTAGTTACAATTCTGGTGTAGAAGACAAGGCAGCTAATTCTATATCCTCAAGCACAAAAGTCTCAAAGGAATGGTTTGTAATTTCAAAACTTGTGACTGTTCTCAAAATAAAATTTTAAAAGTTTTAAATATTGTCATTTCATAGATTGCTTGAACCACTATTTTAATTATCAAAAGTATGTTTACTTTCCATAAAGCATCTCTTAGATATAGAGCAAAGATATGCAAAAGTGATTGTATAGTTGTACCTGGAAAAATCCAACCATAGATTCAGGAAGGTTTGGAGGTATTCTAATTTTTAAAATGTTTCAAATGTGTATTTATAAATGACTCTACAAATAACTGGTACTTATTCTTTTAAAGTTTCTAAAATTAATTTATTTTCACTTATTTGTTTTCTTATCTTGGAAAAATCCATATTTTATTTTCTCCTGAGGCAGTTTAAAGAGAAGTATAGTTCATAGACTCCATGACTTAGATTATGTCTCTGCCAGCACACGGGGCAATTTTAAGAGTAAATTTTCTAACAAAAATATCAGTGTTATTATCAGATAAGACTGTAGCAAAATTATATAAAATGCAAAAAGTCATTCTTGAGCTAAAAATTATGTAAACTATTACATAGTTTAAAATAATAAAATATAAGTTAAAATAGCAGTAAGGTTTAAATTGTTTATGATAAAATGCATCCATTTTCATATTGTCACCTCTCTGACCTTGAATAATTCAAGATTGGATCAAAAAATGCCTTAGATCACTTGACAGAAACATGTTGAACTTTCCTACTACAGCCGAGTTACTTTCAAATGTGTTTTTGTAGTGGAGCTCTGTTTTGTGCAAATTGAAAATTAAAATATTTTACTTCACCATCAATCATGCCTGCCTCCTGAGAAGTGTACGACTAACGTATTGTAAACTCCTTTGGAGTGAACTAACAGCTAGCAGTTTGCCCGATTGTATCAAATGACTTATTTTGTGTGCACTATGACAAATACATGATTAATTCTCTTTCTGTATAAAAACACCTCTGCTTGTGTGACTGTGAAGGGAAAGGTGCCTTTGAGGAGGAATGAAGAGAATTCCATGGAGAAAAATACTCTTGAGGGTGACAGGTTAACCCATTCAATCTGAGCTGAGTGGAGCTTCCCTGGAGATGGTCCAGGAAGCAAAGAATCAGAAATAAGGAAGGTTTCCACTTTTATGTCTGAACCCAGAAGAGGCCAGCGTTGACTTCTTCTCATATTTTGAGATGTGAGTGACCTGAAAAACCAATCACATTCTTAATACATTATGCGCCTAAAACAAATTAAATAAGAAAATCTTACACTTAGGGATACTGCTTTCTCTACCTCCCTTATTATGCTGTACCTCACAGTTTGCCTTCTTGATATTCAATCATGATGGTAAAGGGGAAGAACTCTGCAGATGCTGAAGATTTTATAGTGAGGAATGTGAATTCACTGTGTGTAATCAGAATGCCCTTTTGAAAGCAGATACATTCTCTTTGCCAAATAATGTTATCTATGGCAATAAACCTGAAGTGTCTTGGTTCTAAGCCAGTAAGTCCCAGAACTACAATGTCAGCATTCTGCAGGAAGAAATGTGTCCTTTCGCAGGAGTACTTGTTTGGGCTTACACAGGTTCTTCTTTCTCCATGTGATTGATATTTCAGGACCAAATGAAAGAAAAGCAGCCTTGGAAAGCATCCACACTTTCCATCACATCGCTTCTCAGACAGGAGCAGCGTTCCTTTTGTGCCTTAGCCCTTTTAGGAAAGACACAGTGAATTTTTTGCAGCTTACTTAATTTTTGTTTCATCAGGTTTAAAATGAAAATAAAATTTACCTTTGAATTTTAAATAAGATAAAAACAAGCATTTTTAAATTTTAAATTTTAAACAGCTGACATATAACTATATTTCCCTTTTTTTCTTTAATTATGTGTATGTGTATATATCTCTGTGGGGGTATATTCATTTGAGTGCAAGTACCAAGGATGTCTAAAAAGGGTACCCTGGAGCTAGAGTTACAGGCAATTATGAATGTGGGTGCTGGGGACCAAACCCAAGCCTTCTGCGGGACCAATATGTGGTTTTAAGCACTGAGACATCTCTCCAGTCTCTGCATATTTTTTCTTCTTTCTTCTTTTTATTTTTAATGCATTATTTAAATGGTGCACTGAGAATTTTATTAAATACTATTATAATCTGTGTTCTTGGTTAAACTAAGCATATCTTTGGTTGGACACACAGATACTCCCAAACAGGCATTTTCCAAACATTTGTGATTAAGTTAGAAGTAATAGCCCTCCTTAAAATTTGGCTTGAGAATGCCTGCTTTCTATGTCTGTGATTAACATGTTTCAACGAAAACAGCTTCTCTCTTTGCGTAGAGTATATTCTGCCACCTCCACATTATGTTTCTATTTTTCCTCTCTTTTAACTAGACTTTCTAAAACTTTTTTACCATTTGGGACAGGCCAACTTCTCCAAATTACTATGACATTCCAGATACATGTAATAAGAGTCATGAGAGGCAACATTATTTAAAATGAAATAAGCTAAGTACTGAAGGACAAACGCTGCACGATATTCTCAATCTTTTATGGGACATTTTTTAAAAGGTGATTTCACCAAGCAGAGAGAGCAGTGCTCTTAATTCAGGAAGAACAGATGGGCAAGGTCGCTCTTCAGCACCGTTTCCTAATATAAGGAAAGGATGAACGTTTAAAGAGATTGAAAATTAATTTGCCCTTATCTGATCATTGTTTGATGCCAACATGTACTGAATCATCACAATGCATATATAACCATTATTAATTGTCAGTTAAAAATAATGGAAAATTTTGTATAATAGTTCATAATTTGAACTATGTTCCCTGGTAATGAGATGTACTACAGATTATATAATTGTTATCTTTAAAAAAGTTTGTATTAATTCTTTGTGAATTTCACATCATGCATCCCAATCCCACTCATCTCCCCATCCCTTAATACCAGCCCTCTGTCCTTCAAACCTCTTTCCCAAAAGAAAATAAAAAAATTGAAATAAAAAAATAATAAAAAAAAATCTCACTGTGGATGTTGTGCTGTGTGACGGTATGTCACATAGTATACCCTTTTGCCCAAACAGTTATACTTACAAAAGTTCATTGTAATAAGTCACTGGTTTAACTCTAGTCTCTGGCTTCTGCAACACTATCAACACTGGAGCCTTCCCAGGACTCCTCTCAGATATTCTTTTGTTGCCCTGCGACAAGGAGAATCTGCAGCTTTGGATCTGCAGAACTAGTCCCTTCATGCACTCCAGAAATTCATAGATTGAGTAGAATTTAGGTTGGCCCAACTCGGAGCCCTGGATATAGGCCTGCGTGGAAGCTGAGTTGGTGAGCCCTCCAGCACTGATGCTCTACCCAAGTGAGAGATAGGACAGCCTCTCCAGCTATCAGGCCCTTTGGGTCAGCTCACCTGCCTGCAGAAGATTGTGGGGACAGGCTATAATTGTTATCTTATTATAGAGAACTATTTCATTGTCAACCACCCTCTCTTTGAATATAGAGTATGATATCACATGCCTTGGGAAACAGAACATGAACACATGATACCTTGCAAGTTCAAGTGAAAACATGAAAGATCTTGGAGTTTCCTTGTCTCATCTCTTAGAATTTTGCCACCAAAACACTATACAAAACTATTCTAGAATGTAGAGGCCTGAAAATTACAAGAGAACCTAATTCCCTAAGCTCACCCCATAGTACTTACTCTCCACACACAGGCGAGGTCTTTGGAACCCTCACATTCACTTAGACTGTCATTTGACTATACTGTAAGAGTGGATCTGAGGGGGTGAGCCAAAGGCTGCCCTGCAAGCCCATAGATTACTAAGAGAACATACATGCCTGTTGTTTAGCATACAGGCTTTAGGATATGGTTTTACTATTAACAGAGAAAGGACATTTGTAAAAAATGGGAGAGAAAAAGAAGAAATTGTTTTCTCTCTCATTCACTGCCTGAGTCTTATCACTTCCAATTGTTTTTCTTTCTTTTCATTGGCCACTCATTGCATCCTTCAATTTGACTACAACTCCTAGGAAGGAGCCATATCCTTTGTTCTCAAAGTTCTTTGTTCATTTCTTTTCTTTATCTAATTCTGACATGTATCAAACAGCTTATTTATCGTCATTTCCTTCAGAGAAGACTCCCTCAGTCCTTTCTAAATATCTCTAATCAATTTCCCTACTGTACCATATGCATGTCAGTATGACTCTATATGTACCCTTACCTACTATTTTATGAAACAGGTAATGGTTGGGAAGTCCATGCTATGGACTTGCGCCATCTGCTGTCTATATATAACAAGGTACAGAATATTTATTTCTGTGATTATCTCTAATAATTTTAAGTGTATGTATGTTCTGCTTGTATGTACATATGTGTACCCCATGCTTGCCTGATGACGTGGAGGCACTGTATATCCCGGAACTGAAGTCATAGATGTGGGGATGGGAATGAAAATCATGACCTCTGGAAGAGCATCACATGCACTTACCTGCAGAGCCATCTCTCTAGCCCTGTGGAAATACTTCTAATGTAGCTATGGTAATATTGCCTCTCAGTTTTATATACACAAACATGCCCAATTGCTATGCCTATAATATTGAAACAATCAAAAAGTAACGTTACTCACCAGTGTTTGTTTGCAATTTATAGTTGCTTTTACATTCTTTTTCATTATGCAAGTTTTTTCTCTTTATTAATGATTCTTCTTTAGTTACTCTAAATAAATAAAGAAATTTCAGACACAAACCGTGATGAAACTAGTAATATTTGAACGCAAAACATGGACAGTGTGTTGTTAATCTTTTTAAATAGAGAGGCTGAAATTTCTTGCAATGAATTTGAAGAGGAACACATTAATGTAAATTGACCTTGGATGACAAAGCAACACACATGTTCAATTTCTAGTCAAGAAAAAAAGAGTGACAAATTCCCTCACTGTTTCTTTTAATGTTCTTCAATTTAATGATTCTGTCATAGCCATAGCTCACAGTAGCTGAGATGATCCTGTGGGGATATCCTAATTGCACAACTTAATCCAAAAATAGATTTAAGAGGTACTTAATGAGTGTATGGACAAAACGCCCTTCGGGCTATGCAGCATAAATACTTTCCTTACATTGATTTTTATAAAAATTGAGAGACAGTGAACTGTTATTTTTCAGTATGTCCCCCTACTGACATATACTTGGGTTCTTGACATGTTTTTTTTTCTCCCGGTTAAATTTGGGTTATTAAAAGCATTAAATTTAATGCAAACACTGAAAATTGAGTAAATTCTATTTGTGGGACATATCATGATGATTAGGGTCAAAAAGTCTCCTCAAAATTAAGAAACTAAAAAAACCTTCTAAAAGTAGATAAAAATTAAACAGAAGTTATATCAAAAGTGAGTTACATGTGCCATCAAAAGAAAAGCTTAAAATTTTAATTTAAATTTGCAAGAAGCCACATATTATTTTTAAAAATAAACTGTAAATGTTAAAATACACAAGTATTCCAAATAATATTTCCAAAGTACTTAAATAGCATATAAACTTCAGCCTTTAAAGAAATCTGAGTTAGTTAAAATAAAATTTCCAAGAAAATCTAAAATAGGGTACTTTTCACTGATTTTGAACACTTCTACTTATTAGTATTATTCATAATAATTATTAATTACTATTTTGAAGTTTTGAAAGAGGTTTCTCTGTGTAATAGGTCTCACTGTCCTGGAACTTGCTCTGTAGACCAGGCAGGCTTAGAACTCATAGAGATATGTCTGCCTCTGTCTCTGCTTCCTGATGTTTGGATTAAAGGCATGCACCACTACCTATCACCAGACCATTTCTATTTATCTTATTTTTATTTTTAATATGTCACACTTATAAATTTATATCAATTAAGCTTTGATGCAACTTAGTTGATTAAAACATTGTACTTCAGGTAAAGTTGAAAGACTCCACAGTAGATAATTTGGAGGTGATACATGAGTAAAAGAACAGCAAATAATAAATGGAATAGTAGACCATGGATTCTTACAATCCAAATATTTATAACATGAAACACAATTTAGCCAATGGATTTAAATGATGTACTTTGTTGCACTGTGACTATACTTGACGGTTTTCAAATCATCCAAGACATTTCTCCACCATTTCATAGCATCTCACTGTTTAGGACTTAATAGACTCAACAATCCATACTATAGACATCATACTCTGTGGGATGGTAGCCAAGCACTCTAAATGATATCAGAAATTTTAAAATTGAGAACAGCTTTCACAACTTAAGGGCATGAAGCCATGAGGATATCCAACAAGTAGCCATTAAAACCTTGCATTTACAACAAATAATATTATCCTAGTAAAATACCAAGACTGCCTGATAACAATGCCATTTCACTGTCACTCTATTACTTCACATATTCTACAGGTTATTTTTTTCAGATATTTGTTCTCCCTATAATTATTTGCTATATTCAATTTAACATGGAATAGAATTGAAACACAGAGTTCATTAATTTTATAGTTGATTTATAGGCTCTTAGACTAATAATTTGATCAAAAAGGTACTTACATAATCATAATAAATGATAAGAATGAAATAAATGGAACATCTGTGTTCTAACAGAGAGATAAAAGAATGGGGAGATCAAAGTCAATATTCATTGGCCTGAAGAAGAGAAACCATTCCTGCTATTTATACAATAGCACTTTGATAAATGCATTCAGAGTTATATATCTATAAAATATGTGAAATAAAACGTGTGCATATTACTACCCATTCTCTCATTTCCCCAAATGTCACTGATTCTTCGAAGCCTTGCTCTCTGGGTGAATATGCTTGTAACCTTAGAATGTTCCTCTGCTTAATGCCCTAAGCAGCAACGAGCAATCAATGAGAATTGGCACTGAAGTTCAATACAATCGTATTTTCTATTTGTCTTTTAAATCAGTCCTGAACAGCTGGAAGCTGATCCTGAAATACTAGTATGAATGAGAGAAATGTACAAAAGCTTAGCTAAAGTTTTCTGTAAAGTAAAGTAAGTCACTTACTAAGGCCTATGGTTATCTAATAGCCCAAAAACCATCTTATACATGGAGGATGAAAAGACATTTTTTAGTTATTCTTCATCTGCTAAAAACCCTTTGTTCAAAACATTTAGAAAATCCATGTCATTTATTACCTGTGCTACCTAGATTGTCACACTGAAAGGAAAGTCATTTTGTCTGGAAGACATTAAGCAACCCTTAAACAAATAAACTAAATGGCTTTAAAGAGCAAAAAGGGCAAATCAATAAAATGAGCAAAAGAGGGCAGAGGGGTAGGCAGAATCAGAGACGGTCCTTTTGAAAGCCTAACAACTGAGGGAGAAAAGAAGGAAGAAGTTAGGATAAACTACTTCTATTGATGCCAGGGTTCTTGTGATTTAGTTGAGAATCCCAATTTCAAACACTTGTTACCATTATCACAGAGTGAATGCTTTCATTGAAAGCAGGAGAAGGGAAGAAATTTACAGAAATGAAAACACTATATGGAGTAGCCATGGATCAGAAATGGCACAGAGAATATTTTTAAATGTTGATTATTGATAATTATCTTTAAACAAAAATTTCAATCATCTACACTTTTTAGAAGTGTTCGCTCATAAGAAATCCCTGGCCGTATCTTTTGCATACAAATTACCAAGTCCTGTTATTCATTTTTCTCAATGGTATTGTGTTCGATTGTTTTACATCAACTTGACTCAAGCTAAAGTCATCTGAGAGAAGGAACTTCAATATGGGCAACACTAGTTGGACTTTTTGTATGTATGTTTTTCTTCATTTTATAGGAGAAGAGGTCACAGAGCATGGGATCATACCTGGGATGACTAGGAAGTGGGTGTGATCATGAACATTATGTGAAATTCCCAAACAAGGAAAATATGTCAGAAATACAGAGAGCGAGGAAGAATGAGAGAGAGGTAAACAAGGCCAATCCAAGGACAGCCTATTCAAAAAAAAATTAAAGAAAGAAAAAGAAAAGCTCTATAAGATGGATCTGAATGGGGCGGTAGGAAAGTCTGTAGGGAATCTTTTTTAATTATTGTTTGATTGGGGAGGAGTGGTCCCATCTCTGTGCTGGTGGACCTGGGTTCTATAAGAAAACGGACTGAGCAGGCCAGAGAGAACAATCTAGACAGCATCAATCCTCAATGGCTCTGCCTCAAAGCGCTTCCTCTTTTGTTTGATTCACTTCCTGACTTCCTTTAACAATGAACAGTGATATGTAACCATAAGCTTAATAAATCCTTTTCTCCCCACATTGTTTTAATTATGTTTTCCACCACAGCAATGATAAAGCTAACTAGATTAATACTTATTCAAACTAGTAGAGAGGTAGATAGTGACTTACCAATAAAAATTTGTCATTTATTAGTCTTCATTATAAGTATCTCTCTCTGTACTGGAAAAACAAAATATTTTTCTGTTTATCGTTAGTGACTCAGATTGGTTGAGTGTTATTAAACATCAAATAATTTTGCACTAATTCCTGTGAACTTTTAAAAAGCATACTGGCAAAATTATAATTGTCATCATTATGGTCTAATGCATAAGCTAGCAAAGTCACATGTACAAGCCAGCTCTGGACAATTGCCTGTTCTGATTCCTGAAGTTTTTTGGAACACTGTCAAATCCCTATATTTCTGTATTGACTAGAACTACATTTTTTTCTGTAAAAAAAAAAAAAAACCATGTTGTGCAAGACTAATAGTCCACTATCTGGTGCATTACAGAAATAGCTCCCAAATGTCTTGTGCAAAGAATGTCAAGGAAGTTGAAGGACAATTAAAGAGTCAGTGTGTTTAATCAGAGACCTCAGTAATCACTCAGTTCTTGAATCATGCTCATTGTTTATTTTATCTGCTCTCATTCTTAAATTTCACTGGAGGTAATTAAATTAACCTATTTACCTTCTACAAAAATGAGCCCTTTAAAGTGTGGTCCCCTCACTCTCCCTGTAAAAACACTTTGTTTCATATGCTAGGGCAGTGGTACTCAACATGTGAGTCACAACCCCTTAGCAAACTTCTATATAAAAAAATATTTACATTATGATATACACAATAGCAAAATTACAGTTAGGAAGTAGCAACAAAAATAATTGTATGGTTGGGTGTCACCTCAACATGTAGAGATACTGTATAAAGAGTCACTGTATTAGGAAAGGTGAGAACTACTGGGCTATGGTTCTGTTTGCCTTCATTACCTAGCACGATTTCTTGTCAACTTTTGTTTTGTTTTGGCTTTTGTTTAGTGTACATGAATTGCATGAATTTAGAGGGTGCACTGTGGCATATAGGTTTATGTTGTAGAATGAGTATATCATATAGTTAATATATTTACCTTTTCATATGTTTGTCATGATTTATGTACTGATAACATTCCTCAATATAGCAGACTATATGCAATTACTATTCACAGTCATCATCTTCTTGATACATCAAAAAATTATTGCTCCAATCTGAGCTTTGTACTATCATTTGACGGATTATTTCTCTTCATCTATCCTCTGGAATGCTTTTAGAAATATTTTTCAGTTGATACACTACAATGTTTTTTTTTTTTTTTTTGGTTTTTCGAGACAGGGTTTCTCTGAATATCTCTGGCTGTCCTGGACTCGCTTTGTAGACCAGGCTGGCCTCGAACTCACAAAGATCCGCCTGCCTCTGCCTCCCAAGTGCTGGGATTAAAGGCGTGCGCCACCACCGCCCGGCTACACTACAATGTTTAAACAAGTAAACTTTTATAACCTTCATAGAAGAACAGACTTTGCTAAGTAAAAATGCAATTTTTTTTTTTTAGTCAAAAGCTAAGAAGTTTACCAAATTAAGTAGGATCCATCTGTGTTTATAAATCATGTTGCAATGATCTGTTAACAATTTGTAGTGTTTTTTTTTTCAAACAAATAATTCTTGAAAGAGAAACAAACAAATTTGTACCCTTTTCACTTTCACTGTTGGTGTACAATTATAACGAGTCCTACTTTGGTAAGACTTAGGAGGCAGTCTTCAGAGTTAATCTCTGTGACCTTACTTTTCACTACAGTCCAATTCTCTGCAAAAGTCACACCACTCCAGCAGCATACTGGAATCTGAAGTCTTCTATCTAGCAATGCTATTACAGCTTTCACAAACTGAATGATTTTTCCAAATAATTTATTTTAAAATCTACTTTCACTGATTCTTGTGCAAACATTGAAATCTCTTTCTTTGTTACTTTAACAAACTAATGATGATATGAGATCTTATGATATGCATAATATCATACTAATACATATAGCAGTGTACACTTAGTAACATGGGTAGGCTCTGAGAAATTCACCATTAGGTAATCTTTTCATTGTGTGGACATTGTTGAGAGTACTCAAACTCACATGTATGACCTACTTCACTACTCAATTGCAAACTAAAATTAGTCTACTGTATTCTGTAGACTTTTATTTTAATGTATTAACTCATATTCAAGTTTAATACTTTATATGACCATGCGAAATATTTTTCTTCATAACCTTACACTTTATCTCTCTTTCAATTAAACAATAGTTTATTGTTTACATTATTTAGTCTATTTTTGTGAGACAATCAAGATACAAACACACATATTAACTTAAAAACAGTTCAAAGTCATCAATGTCATTGTTTGATATTGATGTTACATAATGCATAAGAATGTTACATATTCACATAAGAATGATACATATCGTTTTGTATTGCAGAGAAGTAGATTTATTTTATGAACACTACTGTTTCAAAATAAGCATTGCTTATCAATGTTTCTGGTAAAATGGTTTCTTCACCTTTTATACATTTTCTACAATTTCTACTTACAAGATAAATCTTAGAGGTTTTGATATATTGTCCTCTTAAAAGTAATCTTGAGCATTTGGAAAATATTAGCATAAAATTACTAATTCTTTGCTTCCTGTAAATATTAAAAGCTATCTGATGCTTCCTGTAAATATTAAAAGCTATCTGATGCTTTGTAATGATTATCAGATATAGTTCTGGATTGCAAAGCATAAAAGGATCTAGCATCATTGTAAAAAATGTGTTCGTATTTGTGTTACTAGAGATTAGATATCAAAGCACGTCAATTATGTGGTTTTATTTTTGAGTTATGTCATGAAATTGTTTAAAATAAAAACTGAGTGCTTATAATTTGGAAACTCAAAGAAAACGCTGTACAGAGACTATTTCATGTTTTAGCCTCCTAATAAAAACATGTCAAAATCATTTAAATAAAAACAAACTGCTGAAAGGACTGGAATACTATCTCCTGCCCCCAGCCCAAAAGAATATAGAGCAGGCACGTGAATTTGGGTCAGAACAAAAAGAGCTTTATTATAGTCACAACATAACTGGAAGTTCAAGCAGCATCATTGCATCTAGATATTCATTCCAGATACTTGGAACTGAAATATCATAGCAGAGAAGTGGAAAAAAATACCGTTCACTTGTTATCTCATTTTTCAGGAAATGGTTACAAAAATATTATCTCTACTAGCAAATGGGCAAAAGATCATTTTCAGAGTTTCCTTGGAAGAAAGAATAAAATCTTGACATTGTGCATATCTTGGAATGTGTCACTGGGTTTCCACAGAGGGAAAATTTGGTGTACTTATTAGCTTGATTACTGGGCAAGCCACCTGTCTTCCATCATATGTGAAAAATAAAATTTATCCAGGAAAAGTGCAAACAAGTAGATTCTACCATCTCCATTCCATTCCTCCAAACGCCGAGACTTTTCCAAGATGCTCACAAAAGCAAGGAAGAATTTTTTTTTAATATTTAAGCCATAAAATGTACCTTCTTATAAATCTTAATGTTTGCTTGTAATTATTTTTAATTACATGCATTCATTTGTATGTCTTTGTGAATATTCTGTGTGAGTTAACTAATTGTGGAGCCTGAAGTAGGCATCAGATCCTCTGAATGTAGAGCTGGAATCAAGAGTGAGCAGTATGCTATAGGTATTGGGATCCCAACTCCAATCCTCTGCAAGAGCAGTAAGTGCTCTTAAACAGGAAACCATCACTCTCCACACAACCTATTAACATCTTTTTAATACTTATTTATTTAATATGTATACAATGTTCTGTTTTGAAGATGTATGCCTGCAGGCCAGAAGAGGGCATCAGATCTCATTATAGATGGTTGGGAGCCACCATGTGGTTGCTTGGACTTGAACTCAGGACCTCTATAAGAACAGTCAGTGCTCTTAACCTCTGAGCCATCTCTTCAGCCTGACAACAGTTATTAATAAGCCAAGTGATTTCAAAGGCTAATTTTCAAAGAAAACCAAACTTCATTTTCTGGATCATTCTATGGTTACCTGAAAAAGGAAACTTAGAAGCTGTTTTTTTTTTTTTTTTTTTTAATCCTTCATTTTCTAGCTGAAAGCATTTGGGCCTCATTTGCCACTTTTGGCTATTTGCAATTATTGTCTCCACATGCCTAAGTGTTATTACAGGGGCTGTAGCTGTGAACAGTTAGTGCCCTGGTTTGAACTACTTTATTGGCTGTTGTCTGCTAGAGAACACCTTTGATGAACCTCATCCCAGACTTTAGGCATGGTCTGGCCTTATCCTGCCACTGTCCCCAAACCCTCAGTTATCTGTTAGATGCCTTGTTTTGAGAGCATTCCTATGCTGTAAATTCTTTGATTTTTACACTGAGAATTCTTTGTCCTCTTTGGGTCAGGCCTGGGAGGTGCTCACCAGAGTTGAGGCATCTAATTGAGTATGTGCTGATTGCCCAGGCTGGAGTCTCTGAACTTGTTCCTGGCACAAAGGTTGCATAGCCCTTATTAGGCCAGAGAATCTATAGCACTCTTGGGATTTCCTGGCCCTTTGCCTCTTGTTCCCAAACAAGACGTTTGACATCATTGTCACTGACTGTGACAATTGTTAAGCTTCTGTTTGTTTGTTTCCTTTAGAAAATACCCTGGTTTTCCATTAGACCACAGACGCTTTGTGGGGGTGAGAGGTGGCTGATGGCTCCTCTGAATTGACTCTGGGCTTTCCATGCTCAGGGAGTTTGGGACCTAAATCAACACTAGCATCCGGATCGGCATCACCTTGGAAATTGTTAGAATAGCAGACTGGAGCTGGTGAGCAATGTGGTAAAAGTACTTGCTACGTGGGCTGAGGACTGGGTTTGATCCTTGGAACTCACAGTGGGAGGAGAGAACAGACTCCTACAAGTTGTCCTCTGACCTCTACAATCACCATGGGACACTTGTGGGGACACAACACACACAAGTGGAGGCAGAACAGGCTGATCTCTTTGGTTTTAAAGACAGCCTGGTTTGTATGGTGAGTTCCAGGCTAGCCACTTAGACTCCACCTAAGAAAAATTAGCTAATTAATTAAAAGAAATTATTAAAAAAAAAACTTGCCGGGCGTTGGTGGCGCACGCCTTTAATCCCAGCACTCAGGAGGCAGAGGCAGGTGGATTTCTGTGAGTTCGAGGCCAGCCTGGTCTACAAAGTGAGTTCAGGACAGCCAGAGATATACTGAGAAACCTCTTAACATTTTTAAAGTGGTAAATGTCCACAAATTCTTAATAGTTAACACTATTCTATATATTTTTCATTTTATTAATTTTTGAAAGGGGAATTTATGTGTCCCATATAGTTGGTTTTACAAGCCACCACCACCATAGTTGGCTATCTGTAAACAAAATTTTTACATTTATTTATTAATTCAAGTTGCATCTCCATCATAGACCCCTCCCTCCACACCTCCCATTCCTACCCTCTTACCCTCTACCCGTCTGGCACCTATCCTACTCCTCTGGTGTGAGATGCCCTGACATATCAGCCTCCCTCAGTTAATCAGTCACATGAGGGCTAAGAGCTTCCTCTTTCACTAGGGGTCTACATGTCAGTTCCACTTGGGTGAAGTGTCCCACTAACAGGTACACTGTTCCTTTGGGTCTGTTGATTGTAGGATAATTATCCTGTACTATATGGCTAAAATCCAGTTATAAGAGAATACATACCATCTGTATCTGTCAATTTTAAGCATATGAGACACTAGCTTTATTGTGTGTTATAGAAATTTCAAAGGCTACATAACTGTCTAATTTTGAAATACATAGTTCAAAAATTACTTTTGGAAAACAGTTTATATTTTGAAAAAAAAAGTTTGTCATTACTAATTTGTATATAACCAATGAGTTTGAATGCACTGAAGTTAAATAGAAGTATATATACTTTTGACTGTATATTTAACTTTGAGAGTTGAATGTGTTTGACTTTAGAGAATGGTCTTTGCACAGTTGTATAATCCTGTTATAGGCTGTAATAATAGGCTGAAATCATTGGAAGATTTTTCAGATGTGAAGATGATCCCACTGGTGGGTCTTGGAAGGGGAAGTGGAGATGAATGGCAGGGAGCAAAAGAGACCTCAGGCAGTGTTGAGCGCAAGGAAAGCAGATTCTTCAATGAGACAGCTCATTTAGTGGGGTGAACAAATCCTACTTAAACCTTTAGGGAGAATTGGTAAGGACTGGTGGAGTGAGTATACCTCATTGGCTGGAGTTCTTGGAATGACTCATTTGCATAAGAAGGAATTCCAGGTGCTGCTGGATGTGACCTTATAAGGGGAGAGGAAGATTAACCTGGCTTCAGGGCTTTATAACTTTCTAGGGGTGGGAGAAAGGTGGGTGTGCAGGGTTATATTTCACAGGGACATGCAGGCCTGGGACAGAGAGGGAGCAGCACAACTCCTGTCGATCTCAGGATGAGATTTCTGGTGTTTGTACAGGCTTTGGTCCTGCTCCTTCTCCAGGCTGGCTCTGCAACCCCATCTCATGGCTCCCTGTTTCCACAGCTTCCCCTTTTCATTCCACAAAGGAGGTTTCATCATAGTCATTAGCTTCTAGGTTAGAAACGATTTGGTATTGCACCAGAACCTGGTTTGTAGTGACTTTGGCAATGCTGTTTACTTGATTTTTTAGAAATTGCGTAAAACAGGGGGCCCTGAGGAAAAAGGTCCAAATGTCCATTGTTAGATCCAAGGAGAAGCAAAGACTCCTGCCACCCTTTAGAAGGGCCATTCCCTGTCCTATAACTTTGTTGTGTCCAAAATAGGTTTTTCTAATATAAGTTTCCAGTAGCGGATATTTAGAGTATTATGGAGGGACTGGATGGTAGTGGAGTTACAGTGAAAAATAACAAAGACGGTCATAAGAATGGAGGAGAGAGATGTCTGAGGGAGGGCGCATGGCATGGGCAATGGCTACCAGATCATAGATGTCCTTCCCGGGATCTTGCTGTCCCAGTGAGGAGGGTGGCTTCTCCTTTGCTTCCTCAGTCCTTGAGCCATCCAATGAGAAGTGGGTCATCTTCTTGGTTGGTAGGGTGATATTGGGCATTTCTGGCTAGGATCCAAGTAGACCTAAGCAGATCTTGAGGAAAGACATAAACAAAACAGAACCCCTTACCATGTGAGGAGAGAATAAGATCCCTTCCATATTCTGTCTAAGG
This sequence comes from Lophiomys imhausi, assembly GCA_907164525.1. Classification (NCBI taxonomy): domain Eukaryota; kingdom Metazoa; phylum Chordata; class Mammalia; order Rodentia; family Muridae; genus Lophiomys; species Lophiomys imhausi. The sequence goes on from CAJQZJ010000209.1 coordinate 1,484,894, forward strand.
GATCACACCATCGTACCAGGATGGGAGGAGTTAATCCTGGTGTGTGCCAGTCGAGGGATATTGGAGGAATTTGGGGCTTTTGTAAATATTAATCTATTTAGAATGGACTGTTGCTAATTGTAAGGTGGGGTTAGGTGATTGCTTTATTTGTTCTTCTTGCTTTTTAATTTCGGCTTTTAGGGTTTGATGTGTTCTCTCTAGGATTCCTTGGCTCAGGGAACTGTAAGGAATCCCGTGTGATGGACAGTATCTCATTGTGAACAGAAGATTTTGAATTGGGAGCTAGTAAAAGCAGTACCATCATTATCAGTTTTTATCTTTTGAAGAATGCCCATGATGACAAAGGCAGAAAGTATATGGTGAATTAATATTCTTGCACTATCTCCAGTTTATGAAATATAAGTATGTGTCAACAGTAACAAAGACATATTTTTGGCAGTTGAATTGTGGAATGTGGGTGACATCAATTTGCCAGAGGGCACTAAATTTGAGACCTTAGGATTTAGTGCCCATAGTTTGCAAAGCTGAGGTAGTCAGAAGGGATGAACAAGAGGAGTGTTTTTTTGTTTGTTTTTTTTTTATTATCCTATGGAGATGACCAAGAGGGATATGGGGGGTACAGGTGTAAAATCCTTTTATATTTGCTTGTGTGCCTGAATGAAATTGAACTGTTTGATTGATGGAAACTGTGAACACTCTTGTAGAGGTGGTAGTGAGGGCATTTTGATCAGCTATTGGACCTGACAGGGGACTGTGTGTTCTGACCTATTGAATGTAGAAGGGAGTGGTTTGTCCCTGTAAGAGTGTGGAAACATAGACATGCAGAGAGGATAGTGGGTTGGCATGTAGTTTGAAAAAGGTCTTTATAACCAAGGAAGAAAACTAACAGTATATACACTGAGTAAAGATTAAAGAGCCCATGGACTTCTTTGAGGGCTATATAAAAAGCATAGAGTTCTATATATTGAAGTGGGGGGAGTGATGTGCTAACTTTCTTAATCAAATAATCAAATCAACCCCTTGGAAGTAGTATATTATTGGCACAGCTCCTTTTTTCATTGATTCATACATACCGAGGAGGCCTCGGTCATGGGCTTCTTTGCAAAAAGCAGGACCAGGGCTTATCTACCACATAGAAACCCAACTTTCCTTTGGATAATGATTATCAGTTTGTCCTGGGAATTGAATTAGGCTAATAATAACCACTGAATATCACAGAGAGAAAAAGAGGGCGACAAGGCTATTGGGTTCTTTTCCTGGGGTTTACAGAGCTCTGTCCCTTCCATTTCTAATCATAGCAGTGAGTGAATTGACAGTTACATTTCTAGGTGAAACACCCACTGGATTTTGGAGCTATTTCAATACTCCCTGAGGCTTATACAGTGCTCCCAGGAGGGTATGGGAGGTGTCAAAAGTAAGAAGCTGTACTGGAGGCCGGGCATGGTGGCACATGCCTTTAATCCCAGCACTCGGGAGGCAGAGGCAGGCAGATCTCTGTGAGTTCAAGGCCAACCTGGTCTACAAAGTGAGTACAGGAAACCCAAGGATATACAGAGAAACCCTGTCTTGAAAAACCAAAAGAAGAAGAAGAAGAAGAAGAAGAAGAAGAAGAAGAAGAAGAAGAAGAAGAAGAAGAAGAAGAAGAAGAAGAAG
>CAJQZJ010000209.1:1486556-1569546 GCA_907164525.1 Lophiomys imhausi
AGAAGAAGAAGAAGAAGAAGAAGAAGAAGAAGAAGAAGAAGAAGAAGCTCTACTGGCATTATTAGATCATACCTAGTAAGTACCATGATTTTTAGGGTTCCACTAATGGCACCTAAAGCCTTAGCTGCATCAGAAAAGGAAGGTCATGGATAGGAGGGGTTTTTAAATCCCCTTTCAAGAGATTAAAGAAAGGCTGCAGAATATTGGTGGAGAGGGAAAGCCACTGTCAAAACCAATTATATTTCCCAAAAATCTTTGGAGAGAGATGAGAGTTAAGGTTTGAGGGAAGAAAAGGGTTGACTTAAGAGGCATAATTAATTAGTCTCTCCCAGGGATTAGTGTTTATCTAATACAAAATAGGAAGCCATGATCTCATATATACACAAGCAACATCAAATGGACTCTGCAGAACATATATACAACAATCAAATGAAAATATGCCAACAATTTGAGATGAAACTGAAGACCTGTGTGGGATCATAGGGAATCAACACAGGAGGAGTTGGAAACAAGAAGGAGAAGATAGAAAGTAATGTAATTATATTTTAATTAAAAATTTGAAAGTGGAAAGAGACCTGTGATCCTGTAATCCTTGTATGTCATTTAATAAATAAGTTTTTATTCTCTAATCATCTTAATTCCCTTATTTTCAAATGATAACTCTGTTTAATATGAACATGAGATTATATAGCCAGCATGAGAAATAAAATAATTTCATTATAATTTTTGACTAATGGAATATTCATATAAAAATAAGGAAAAATTAAGATACCAGGTGTAGAGTTCATCAAAATATTATTGTGAAGAATTGCAATTGACTCCTTTCTATGCACCGACTATGACAAAGGTGGTAATATTCACCACAGTTTATTGATAAAGCATACTTTTCAGTTCAATTTGCACCATACTTGGAAATATATATCTTGACTACTGGCTGAATATTGTTTTTCTCTTTCAAACAGCATATCTGAGATTACATCCTAAGACAAGACTCCCTTATATACTCTTCAAAGTTGGAGTCTCCCTGGAAAATTTTATGTAAAAGTGATCTAAGCATGTCTTTGTTTCCTTTTACAAAGAAATCTGTGGATCCAGCCAGTTCCCTGTGGTGCACTGTCTGTTGTTATTTCAAGGATTTGACCTACTGTTGTACTTTTCTGTTCAGAACTGCTTTCACAAACATTTGGGAATCATGACCAAATATTTGAAGATTCTGTGGGAGCAAGATAAAAACCTGATCTTTGCCCTAATAGCTTCCTTACCCCTCAAATTTAATGCATATAGTTTAAAGAATGTGATGGTATAATTTCAGCATTTTTATTTATTGCATATATTGTAAACATGTTGTATTTTTATAATGTTTAGAAAAAATCATTATATTACAGTAAATTTAGAAATATACATAAAACACAAAACTTGTTAATCATCTCCTAATTAATTAAGTATATATACTATAGCATGTATGTCTATAGTAACACTATCTAATATACTTCAAAGATATCAGTTATAAGGACATAAAAACATAAAATACATGTTATAGATGTATGTGTTATACCACTTTTATAATGTAGCTCAACCTGATAGGACTGGTCCTTATTTCATTTCGTTATATTTCACCTCAGGAAACATTATTGCACACTTCAAAAAACATATACACAGCAAAAATTTATTACTTCACTTAATATTAATTAGCAGTTATACTTCATATTTTGACTAAATTATTAATCTTCACAATAGATTATTTCTTATACCATTTTATTTCATTATTAGGTAAATATACTTGTATTTTTACAGCAATACAATTGGATCAACATTTATGAAACTAATTACTTGCATCTTAATTATTTTCTTAGTTTAAATATCTAGAGTGTGTCTATCAAGGGATTTGTATTTTATAAGAAATCTCAATAAATATTGTAAAATTGCACCCATGATGGACAGCATTTTACCTTACAATCACTGAGTAATAAAATTAGACATTTTATTATATACTGTGAACACAGGTGTCACTTTATGTAAACTACAATGTGTTTTGATTGATGGCATTTCTCTTTTGATCATGTGTTATTGGCTATTGTTGTTTCTTCTGGTTATTTTGTCATTAACTTTATGATATGTAAATTAGAATATAATCATTGAATGACAGAGTTGTCTAGACCCTTGGAGTGTCTCATAGCTATAGATCATGCCTTATTGATTTGTTATTTACATTCAAATTTTTATTTTACAAGTCTTGATGTATAAAATTCAGTAAAATATGCAAAATTGTTGGTGACATTTTTTTAAATTCTCTAGTGTGGTGATCAGTGTATTCCTAGAACTGAGTAGATGACTCAATGCTTAAGAGCATTCATTGCTCTTGCAAAAGAAGCAGAATGAGTTATCAAACACATATAGTGACTTACAACTGTTCTTAATTCCAGTTCTTGGGGATATGACTTCCTTTCCCATCCACCATAGGGCAGGAATTCATATGATACATATACATATACAGTCAGACAAAATGTACACATGTAAAACAAATAAATCTTAAGATAGGTACTATGATGAAGAGATATGGGGAGAGTGGCCATCCTTGCCTTATCCCTGATTTCAGTGAGAATGCTTTAGGTTTATGTCCACTTAATTTGATGTTGGCTACTCCCTTATTGTGTATTGCCTTTATTATGTTTAGCTATGGACCTTGTATGCCTGATCTCCCTAAGACTTTTAACATAAAGGAGTGTTGGATTTTGTCAATGCTTTTTCAGCATCTAGTGAGATGATCATAAGGGATTTTTGTTTATTGGGTTTTTTTTTATTTGTTTGTTTCAACTTGTTTATATGGTGGATTACATTGATGGACTTTCATATGTCTAACCAACCCTTTATCCCTGGAATAAAGCCTACTCTGATCATGGTATATGATACTTTTGATGTATTCTTGTATTCAGTTTGCAAGTATTTTATTGGGTATTTTTGCATAGATGTTCATAAGGGAAATTGGCCTGAAATTATGTTTCTTTGTTGGGTCTTTATGTGGTTTATGTCAGGGTTACTGCAGCCTAATATAATGAGTTTGGCCATAGTCTTCTGTTTCTATTTTTTGGAACAGTTTGAGGAGTATTGGTGTTAGCTATTTTTTGAAGTTCTGGTAGAATTCTGTGCTAAAACTATCTGGTCTTGTTTTGTAGTTGCTGTTGTTGGGAGATTTAGTAAATGCTTCTATCTCATTAGGGGTTATAGGACTCTATAATTTGTTTACCTGATGTTGATGTAACGCTAGTACAAGGAATCTATCAAGAAAGTTGTGCATTTCACTGAGGATTTCCAATTTTTCAGTGTACAGGTTTTTGAAGTAAGAATCAATGATTCTTTGGATTTCCTGTGTTTGTTGCTATTTCATCCCTTTCATTTCTGATTTTGTTTTTTGTTTTGTTTTGTTTTGTTTCTTTTTTTGGATATTTTCTCCCTGCCTTTTTGTGCAAGGTGATAAGTATGGGTCTAATTTCATTCTTTTACATGTTGACAACCAGTTAGGCCAGCACCATTTGTTGAAGATGCTGTCCTATTTTCATTGTACGATTTTGGCTTCTTTGTCAAAAATTAATTGACCATGGGTGTGTGGGCTCATTTCTGGGCCTTAAATTTGATTCCACTGATCCCCTGGCCTGTAAATTCTGCTGTAAATTCACTAATATGAGCTGTCACAATTTTTATTTGAAGGCACTTCATGCTATGAACTTTCCTTGTAGAACTGCTTTCATTGTGTCCCATAGGCTTGGGTATGTTGTGCCTTCATTTTTGTTGTATTTTAAACAAGTCTTTGATTTTCTTGTTTATTTCTTCCTTGATCCAGTAGTCATCCACTAGAGAGTTGTTCAATTTCCATGTGTGTGTAGGCTTTCTGTTGTTTCTGTTGTTATTAAAGTCCAACTTTATTCCATGGTGGTCTGATAAGATACAAGGGGTTATTTCAATTATCTTGTATCTGTTGAGGCATGCTTTTTGTCTGATTATATGGTCAATTTTGGAGACGGTTCCATGTGGTGCTGAGAAGAAGGTGTATTCTTTTGTGCTTGGGTGAAATGTTCTGTAGATATCTGTTAGATCCATTTATTTCATGACATCTGTTAGAATCATTATTTCTCTGTTTGGTTTCTGTTTAAATGACCTGTCCATGTTTTTTGAGTGAGATGTTGAAGTCTCCCACTACTAATGTGTGGGGATTAATAGGTGGTTTAAGCTTTAGAAGAGTTTCTTTTTACAAATATAGGTTCCCTTGTATTTGGGGCATAGATATTCAATATTGACATGACATCTTTATGAATATTTCCTTTAATGAGTATCTAGTGCCCTTCTCTCTTTTTTGATTAACTTTAATTGAAAATCTAATTTATTGGATATTAAGATGGCTAATCCAGCTTTCCTCCTGGGTACATTTGTTTGGAAAACCTTTTCCCAGCCCTTTACTCTGAGGTAGTGTCTATCTTTGTTATTGAGATGCATTTCTTGTATGCAGCAAAATGATGGGTCTTGTTTATGGATCCATTCTGTAAGCCTGGGTCTTTTTATTCGGGAGTTGAGTCCATTGATGTTTGTGGATACTAATGTCCAAAGGTTCTATTTCCTATTATTTTGGTGTAGGTGGTGGTTGTGTGTTTCTTTTGTTTTAGCTGCAGTGAAGTTTGTTGCTTCCTCTATTTTCTTGTGTGTAGTTATCTTCTCTGGGTTGGAATTTTCCTTCTAAAATCTTATGTAGGGCTGGATTTGTGGGTAGATATTCTTTAGTTTGATTTTGTCATGGAATATCTTGTTTTCTCCATATGTTGATAGAGAGTTTTGCTGGGTATAGTAGTCTGGCTGGACATCTATGTTCTCTCAGGGCTTGTAAAACATCTGCCCAGGCTCTTCTGGCTTTTAAAGTTTCTAAGAAGTCAGGTGTATTTCTGATGGGTCTGCCATTATATGTTACTTGACCTTTTTCTCTTACAGCTTTTAATATTATTTCTTGTTCTGGACATTTGGAGTTTCAATTATTATGTGACGAGAGGAGTTTCTTTTCTGATATAATCTGTTTGGTGTTCTGTATGCCTCTTGGAATTTTATTGGCATCTCTTTCCTTAGATTTGGGAAGTTTTCTTCTATGCGTTTGTTGAAGATGTTTCCTGGACTTTGGAGTTGGGAGTCTTCTCTTTCCTCTATGTCTATAATTCTTATCTTCCATCTTTTCATTGTATCCTTGATTTCTTGGATGTTATGGGTGATAACTTTTTTAGATTTCTCATTTTCTTTGGTTGTTGTAATGATTTCTTCAATTGAATATTCCTTGCCTGAGATTATGTCTTCCATCTCTTATACCCTATTTTTGATACTCATGTCTGTAGTTCCTGTTCTCTTCCCTTGATTTTCCACCTCCAGGATTATTTCTTATTGTGTTTTCTTTATTGCTTCTACTTCCAATTTTTAAGTCTTCAACCATTTTGTTTGTTTTATATATTTCCTGTTCCAATTTGCTTGACTTGTCTGCAAATCTTTCAAATCTTTTGAATCTTTCATTGCCTTGTCTCTTTCCTTTTCTTGTTGGGCTGTGTTGGCTTGGAGTTCTCTAATGGTATTCTCCATTGCTTTCATTTGTAAAATTAAGGATTCTTTGTATTCTTTCAGTGATTTAATTTCTTCTTGAAAGGATTCCATCATTTTCCTAAGTATAGATTTGTCATCATTTTCATGTGTTTCAGATGTGGTGGGATGTTCAGGGCTTGCTGTGTTAACCTCACTGAATTTCGTTGGAGTCATATTTCCCTGATTTTTGTCAGTTTTGTTTTTTCACTGACCTTAAGCCATCTGGTTGCCCTAAGCTGATTGTTCCTGAAGTCTTCTGGACAGGTTCAGTGGCACTGCCGATCCTCTTTTGGGTGTTGAGGTGACCTTGTGAATATTGGGTGTTCAGGTAGCTGGGAGGTACCTCTATCTGGCAGTTAGGGCTACCTCCCAACACCCTGCAGTGATCAGACCTCCGGGAGACTGTCATGGTGCAGGAAGAGCAGCCCTCTGCCCTGTATGAGCGCAATGTTTTACCAAGTGGTTGTATATCCATTAGAGGGAACTTTATGTCCAACACCTTTCTGGGTAAGCCCAGACATGCTTGTGCCTCCCTGCCAGCCGCTCTGCTGGAGATAAATCTTGGTGAACCTGCTGTTCTCCTGTACGTAATGCTGGCATGGAAGCTGGGTGCTTCGGAGTCTGGTGAGTACCTCTGCCTGAGATTTGAAGGCATTCCTTTAGTATTTGCATGATTTTTGCCAGCTTGTATGGCAGGGTCCATGCTGGCCTCTGTTTTGTGCCAGGCTCTGCGCTGGCCTCTGCTCTGTGTCCCACACCACTGGCCTCTTCTCTGTACCCTGGACCTCTGTCCCACACCGTTGGCCTCCGCTTTGGACCCTGAGTGTGTTTCCTGCACCACTTACCTCTGCTTTGGGTCCCGCCTGTGTCCCACCCCACTGACTTCTGCTTTGGGCCCCAAGACTGTGCCCTTCAGAGCTAGTCTCCTCTTTGGGCCCCGAAGATTTGCCCCAAGCTGCTGACCTCTGCTTCGGGCTCTGAGCCTGTCCACTCGCTGGGTTTTCAGTGACCCTTGCCCACTTCTGCAACGCACTCCTCAGCCTGGGTTCTGTGCCACTCCAAGCCGTGCCTCTTCCTGCTACCTGGGTCTGTGTTGAGCTGTGTCCTGCTGCCTGCTTCTTTTAAGTTTTTATTTAAAAATTTTCATGAAATATATTTTGATCATATTCTTTGCCCTCCCCCAGGTCCTCCCAGATTCTATACATGTCCACTCAAATTATCAGTCTCTCCCTCGGTCCCTCTATCTCCATCTATCTTCTTTATTCCTTGTTTCTTTCTCTCTCAAAAATCGCACATACAGACACATACACAAAAAGAAAAATGCACAAAAAATGAGAATCAAAGTAAAGTTTAAGACAAAAACCAATATGGCAAAGAATATCAAAACAAAACAAAGCAAACAAACTAACAAAAACAAAAGAAAAAATAATCACAAAAATCATAAAGTTTCTTTTGTGTTGGCCAACTAATCCTGTGCCTGGGTACTGTTCTGAAGCCAAAAGATTATAATAGCCAGAGGTGATGGATAACTTTAGAGAAATAGCGTCTTGTACACACAACAGAACTGATAAAATATGAACTCACAGAGACTATGCCAGCCTACATGAGACCTGCACAAGTTCAAACCAAACAAATTGCAGCACTGAGAAGAGGAAGTGGACACAAATCCCTACCCCTAATCAAGAAATTATTAGCAATTATTACCTCCCGAGTAACAGAAATCATTTTTCTCCAATGGAGTGTCACTAGATGGAATTTCTCCAGTGGGGTGTCAACCACACTCTGGGGATTTTATAAAGACATCACAGTTCAGACTGATTTTCCAAAATATCTCACACTCTACATATCATCATCATCTTGTTGTGGGTGTCTGAATTAATTACCAAGAAGAAGTTTTGCTGATGAGGATTGAGCATGGCTCTTATCTATGGTTATGGCAATATGGTATTGTGAGTCATTTTTGACAAAATCTATTTTGATAATCTCCAATTCTCAGCTAAATCAGAATATGATCTCAGATTTGCTCTACTTCAAAATGTATTGTGCTTTTTTCAAAAACATTATCATGTTTGATTGCATATATGTGAATTAACATGATCTGAGATAATGTAACTTTAGAGAGCTGAACAGTCAGGTTATATTAAGTTTATTTTAGGTATGAAAGATTTGAATAAAATTCTACATGGCTAATATAAAATTGTTTTGTCTATTTTGAAACTTTAAAAATAGCAATTATTTGATTAGAAAAAAATTCTTAACCTAGATAGAACAGCTATAGAAAATATAAATACGTTCTTATAAGTAATTCTGATTGGGAGCTCACTGTATAGAAAGAAATTATGAAAGGATGGAACAATTGTGTTTGAAGGCATTAAGATGTATAAGTAAAAAGGTTAACCAAATTCTCATTTTGATCCATGTGGCAAAGCATTTAACAGATGTTAGAAGACTTGCAGTTTCCAATTAGAGTTTTTTTTCAGCACATAAAGAGGATAACAAGTTTTGTTTTTAATTAGTTTGAAAGCCATTATTTTGCTTGAGTTAGTTTGCTTTGTATAACATAAAAGGCAAGCCATCTTATGCAGCTTGTTCAAGTTTCTTCTCTACCATTAGCAGTTCTGTTCCTATTGAAAGAAAGGGGTATTTTTAAACTGGAATATTCTTCCTAGGTTTCTCATATCTCTCTGTACTGCTTCATCCATTTAAAACCAAGCCTTTGCCACCCCTCGCTACCAGGGACCGACTCCTGCTTGGCTTTGGGCCATTGCCTATTGATTTCTTATATCTGCTGCAATCAAATATTGGCTTCATTTCCACAAATACTTTTGTTTTGCCTACTCCTGCTCAATTCCTACCTCTCCTTAGCTTCAGGGAAGGAGCTCTCCTGCAGAAAGGAAACATTAGTTTCCAGTAATTGCTTGCGAATGCATTTATATTTTAAGAAATACAGGGGTCTTACAAAGTATGGAGTTCCTTAAAAGATATTAAATTATGTTATTCAACTTAATGACTTATTTTTACCAAGTAAAGGAATGTATTTCTCAACCATGCATAGATTGTCATTACTCTCTTTTCTGATGTATACATTTTACTTATTTTCTTTTTTGCCCCCATAGACTGGTAATTGCTACCTTTTAAACTTTTGAAGGACTTATTTATTTGGAAACAAAATCCAGGACACTGCATTTGAGAACAATATGCAGCTTACTACTGAGCTCCTTAATTTCTTGTTGCCATTCTTAGATTTAACATAATTAATAATGTAACTGCTGAATTTACATATGTGTGATTTAATCATTTATTATTATGAAAGTTTGATCATGCAGAGTTCCTTTCATTTTAACTCTTGCATTTGCAGGGTATTAAGTATTATTTGAATTAGTATTGAGAAAACAAATTAATATACATATATGTCTCTATTGAAAAAAGTTAAGAAAATACAGTTAGGGTTCAGAGATTGACTTAATGTATGCAGCTAGTGAGAGATTCGGTCACCATTGTCAGTTTAAGTACAGATTGAACTGAAAGGCAAACATTTCTCCATTTATAGAGAAAAATATCTTTATTTATTTTCATTTAGTCAATAGATTTGTTAACTATGTTGTAGGCAAGAATATGGTCTGAACTAAGGGAGTGTGAACAGATCACATCTGATCACTCTCTTCAAATTAACTGAGAGAAAGTAACAGAGAAAAGAAGGGAATTTATTCTTGCTAACTCTTCTAGGAAAGGGGGGGGGTCTAGTGAGTCTGAGAGGGCTTTCATTCTCAGCCCTTTCTTCAGGGACATACTGAGAAGAGGCTCAGGTTTAAATGGATAAGGAGCAAAACAGTTGGACAGGAAGTATGAATATGTAAGCAGTCTTGGTTAAAAAGTTGTTTTGGTCATTATACCACAAATCTGAGACTGTGAACTGTGAGTCCCTGCTGCTTCTCACTGTCACTTGAGGGGTCTATTGGGTTCTCATCATGAAATAATGGCTCCTGTTTAGGGCACAGCTTCATTTCACATCATGCAGATTGTGGTCCTATTGAGAGTCATTCCTGTCATGGGGTGATTTGCTTACAAAGTTCCCTGTTCCTTGTTTCCTGAATATACCTTAGATTGTTTTATCTTGTGGTCTACACCTTAAAATGACAAGGCTACCAAGTTCAGGTAAGTGTTTTCTAAACCAATAATATGTCTACACAGAATTGAACAAGAATTTGATATAGGCTTTGAGATAGCAAAGAAGAAAGATGAAGATAACAACATAAAGAAAACGACAGATATCATCTTGACTTAGGTTACCCCATTGACACCTACAGTCTCAGGGTAGCAGTGACACTTTTCTCTCAGAGTAGCCTCTAAATTCCTGTGGGGTTTTTTTTCACCTTCTACATTGGATTTTATAGTATCTTGCAGTTTTTCTCCTTTAAAAGCATCTTAGTTGACTACAGGATATATATGAATGGGAATATCATACAATATATAACCAAACCTCAAATTTCCTTATCAATACTCTTTTTCTGATTTCTTTGTGCTGTAGAAATAATCAAAACTACTTTGATAAGGATGAATGAAGGCTAACTATACAGAATTGGAGAGAATCAAGCCTCCGCCATCTGTATGGATGGAATCCAAATGCAGTTAAAGCAACAAGACCACAAAAAGGCTTCTGTGTGTGCTGGCTAGTGGCTGTGTGATGAGAAAGGTCTAGGAAAGCTAACTAGAAGAGGCTTGCCCTAGTTGACCCTTTTACAAAATATATAACATTTCAGCTAATTCTAACTTAAGTGAACCACCAGATGCTGTTAGTTTTCTCAGATTCTTGACCATGTGTGACATACATATACATTTCTATATTGTTGTTAAACATAAAACATTTAATTTTAATGAAGCCTTCTCTATTTCTCAAATGTATCCCTTTTGACGGCATGGTTGTTAGTTCTGTTAACAATAACTTTGGTATACTCATATAATATATAATATTAGTTAGTGAAATTTATTAAATAAATTCTGGCAAGGAAATTAATTAAGTTAGAATATGTTATTTGCCATCTCCCTGTCTCATCATGTACAAGGCTTTTTATTTCTGAATCATAAGTATAAATTATTTAAACTTATAATTTTTGAAATAATGGTGTTTTTCCTACAATTTCTCTGTAATTTACTGACAGCCATATTTTTAGAAAGAAATAGTTCTAACTAAATAAACCATTTTCCCAAACAGTCAAGTAATAATTACTGGCCAATAATTACAATAATGCCTTGCAGTGGTTGTATTCCATTTTGGGGATTCTTGGGGCCAGAGGTTATTGTTCTGAGGCATTTCTCCACAGCTTCTTGTCAGTCATTCCAAGACCACTATTGAGAGCTGAGACTTTTGCTGTTGCTGTAGCAAACAAAGGGCAGCTTCCATGCTGTCTGGACTCAGAAGCACCCCAGGAGCTGCGTCTTCACCCTAGGAAGGTTCCATTTAACAAACTACTATTGAAGTGAACTCAATCTCATCACAAGGTCCTCAGTTTTGAAAAATAAATTCAAAATGCAACTGTAAAATGTTTGCTACAAACAGACAGTTATTTCACTTACTCACCCATGTCAGAAGCTCATAATATTTCGCTGTGTATTTTGGCACAAAAATATTAAAAATTTTGTTTTGTTTATTTTGAGACATGATCTGTCAATACTGCCCTCCATCTTCTGCCTCAGCTTCTGCATGTACTACTGCATCCAGATAAGCATCATTGCCAATAGTTGCTACTAATACTATTTTTGTTGAATAAAAATAAAATGTGTGCAAGTGGACCTGGGTACAAATCTATGCTGAAATACTTGTTTTTCTTTACAAACTGGAAAACGTATCATTTCTCCCCAGTAGTACCAAGGAGAAAAGAATCCTGTTCATAGAGGTAAAGATACTGATCTTTGTCATTTCACAGGATTATCTGAGGACACTAGCTATCCAATGTGACCTACAAGAGCAGAAAATGTGAATGTGATAGAAAATAAATTCTGTAGATCAGTATTCATGAAATAGTACACTGTTAGCTCCAGGGAACCCCAAACCACAATGTGAGGAGCACGAATGAGGAACCACAGCCAAAACCACAGTTTAGTTTCCTCTTTCAGCTGAAATACAGAAAACCCTCTCCAAGTGAGATGTCGACTTCTTAGTACTTAGGTTCATTTCAACTAAAGTAATTTCTCTAGAACCAGACCTTTTAATTAGTATAATTATATACCTTATTGACATTAAGTAGTTATGTAACCTCATAAAATGATTATATCTGTGATTAGCTCATTGTAGAGATATCTACAAGATTTTTCAGTCTGGCAGGAAATGACAAAAATTTCAAAGAATAAATTATTATAATAAAGGCATCTGCCCCAACTTCTGTGTTGAAATAACTTTGTGTCAACAAGCCATTAGCTAGGTTCTCCTTTGACTCTGACTCTTTGCGATTCCATTTCATTTTATTTTATTTTTTTATTAAATACTTTATTTTTTTTCTTCAAGTTACATCTCAGTCACAAACCCTTCCCTATTCCCCCTTCCTGTCCCACCCTTCCACCCTCTTCCCCCAACAGCTTCCCCTTTCAGTCCAACAAATGGTTCCTTCTCTAATAACAGTAAATACTATACAAAACAACAGAAATAAATATGCCACATTTATGAGAGTTAAATGGCCCAGTATACCTTCCCAAAGTCCAGTTCATACATATTTGGCCCCTGATTTTAACTTTCTACCATCTAACCATCTCCATGAATTTAAAGTTCTATAACTGACTTAGCTTTCATACTAACTTGCATCATTATTATAACCATCTTCTTAGATCTAGAACGCCCTCTTGATTCCTAAACAACTCAAAATTTAACTATGAGACTCTAGCTGTCTATTCTTCAACCACCTCAGAGACCTGAGAGGCATAAATATATTTGATTATATAGGAAGTGCAGGGCCTACAGCTTCCAATACTAAGAAATGACAAACCAGTGACTGCCTGGACAGTTCCCCTTTTCTCTCCACACATTCCAGCATCAGTCTTCAGCCTTTTGGTCCTGTTTCTCTCACAGATATTGATTATAGAGCAGGAATTATGAAGGACTTACCTAACCTGTCTTGGCAGATCTAGGCTGTCGACTTCCCTGCTACAGTTTTGTCCTTTTTGGAAAGCAGTCTGTCTGCAGTTGAAGCAAGGAGTTTTTTCATGCCAAGAGATAGCCTTGCCACTAATTCAACCATCTCACACTGGAGATTCTTAGATGCTTATCTTCTACTTGGAGTAGAATAGGGGGTGCTGTCAGGAGCTGATATGTCTCGATATCAAAAAAAATCTTAATTTAAGATAACATCTTTGAATGCCATATTCTGCAGATCTCTTGGGGTTTTTGAAGATGCCCTATCCATCTCTTGTATTTAGATAAGCAAATGTTGCTTGTCTCTTAACAACTTGATTACTGAGTAGTTTAGAGAATATCTGTGATAGACTGTCATAGTAGCTAACAAAGTGACATGTTTTCATGACTAGGAGTTTGTTTTCCTTAACTATCCTAAACAGTTTTAGACGGTTGGTATCAAGAGGCCAGAGCTTCACGTTTTATTTTTAAGTATCCCTAGGTATGATACCATTAGGAAGCATTACCTTTAATTTTGTATCAATATACAAAGATCTATTCACTTGTGGCTAAATATACTCTTAATTTTGTATCAATATACAAAAATCAATGCCTATGTAGCCCAATACAATCTTAATATTACGTCCATATACAAGGGTCAATATCATTGTGGCCAACTATAATCTTAATTTTGTATCAATATTCAAAGATCAATACCGATGTAGTCCAATACGATCATATTTTCGCACAACAAACAATGGTCAATACCACTTTAGCCAAATATACAACTAATTTTGTATCAATACACAAAGGTATAAAGGCATATTCAATAATCTGTCCCTTCTTCTTGGTCCTTCCTGTGCTATGTCTATGTCTCATTTTTCTCAAGTCCATGCACTCCTACATAGGAGAGAAAGAAGGATACAGAAAAGGAAAAGTAGGAAGTCCCTGGGTCTAACCTCCAAAACCCATTAAACAGGACCATTTAACAGCTTGTAATCTCTTCCCCTAAATAACAGAGTATTCAGTTATCCTTCAAATAACCAAAAAAATGGGGGGGCGGAGAAACACCCTCCCCACCCTCTGGGCATGGGACGTCACTCTCTTAAAATGACTTCCTGCTGATTTGGGTCATAGTAAACCTGTTTGGGGCCCGAACGAAAATGGAAAAATGGTTAAAAATGTTAGTAGAATCCTTTTATGTTCAGTCCTTCTGTTCTCAGCTGTTTAGATGTCCTAAGGAGTTTGTAGGCCGAAGCTGATCTTGCAGGCTTTACTGAGGTTCTGGCTGGGGCATTGTGTAGAGCTGAATGGTCTTAGCGATAATGAATTGTTGTGGTTGTAGACTTTTGATGGAGACAGCTATTGAGGGAGTCTGTCAGGCTGAATCAACTGGGTCACTCGTCTTCTTTGGTGTCTGATTCTGTTTTCTGCTGAGGTTTCCATTGTCCAGTTGTCCCTGGGTTCCTTGAATGGACGCTTTGATTCTCCTGGAAAGATAAGAACAGAGCCCTGCCCTAATCCTAACTCTGGGACAATTACCCTCTTTTTTTGGGGGGTGGGGGGCTAGGTAATATTTCTCCTGAAGCAAATTTGGTTTTTTGACAATATATAAAGTGTTGTCTTTCAATCTAGGTTAAAGAAGAAATTGTTTTGTTATTTTGGAGCTAAACCAGCTTTAGTGTATATATTTTGAGATCTCAAAGGACAATTTGTTTGTATTGAGTAGGCCTTTTGTAAGTAGCTTTTAAATTAGGTCTTTCCAAATCCTATGTGTGTGTCTCTGCATTCTAATTATTGGGATCAGAGACCTGTGGTTCCCATCTGAAGGGATTAAAGATGTGTTCCACCACTTCTGGATCGAAGTTTTTCTCTATTTAGAGTTTGTTTTGTATCAGGCTGACCTTGAGCTCTGAGATCTGCCTGTTTCTGTCTCTAGAGTGTTGGGATTAAGGGTGTACTCTTCTTGAATGATGGGATTAAGGGTATGCACCCTCACCACCCTGTTCTGTGTGACTCTAGAATTTATAAGACCACTAACTCTATGGTGCTCCTCCCGTCTCTGCTGAAGTTAAAGGCATGGGTTAACACCACAATTCTCATGTATTTTACCTTAGCTCTACATTTTTTCGACACTTGGAGGTTTATAAAACGAGGTTGAACGGCTGTATCCTTTATTTTATTTACAGTGTTTTAGCATTGTTACCTGCTTTTTTTTAATTAATAAATGTATTTGTTTGTTGCTTCAGGTTACAACCTTATCATATTGTCCTCTTTTCCCGCTTCCCAGTCCCACCCTCCCATGTTCTACCCCCTGACCCTTCCGCCTTGTTCATCTGGGGTGGAGTGTCCCTGAATAACAGTCTCTCACCACAGATCAGGAGTTACATGAGGGCCAAGAGCCTCTTCATTCACCGGGGGCCTACGAGGCAGTACTGCCAGTGAAAGGTGTCTCCTTGCTACTGGGGGAATACTAAAAAAAGACCAACAAACACACAAACCCACAAAAACAAAGAATAACAACAAAAAAGAGAGGAAAAAGAAGAGGGAAAAGGAAAAAGAATAAGAAAAAAAGGAAAAGGAAAAAGATAAAAAAAAAAAGTTTATGTCCACGTTCCCATTGGTGTGTTGTTTGTAGTATCAATATTCTGAACTATAAAGCTAAAATCCTACTATAAGTGAATAGATGCCATGTGCATCCTTCTGAGTCTGGGTTAGCTCACTCAGGATGAGCTTCTCTAGATCCATCCATTTGGTTGCAAATTGCATGATTTCATTGTTTCTGATAGCTGAGTAATATTCCATTGTATAGATGTACCACAGTTTTTTAATCCATTCTTCAGTTGAGGGACATCTGGGTTGTTTCCAGTTTCTAGCTATTACAAATAAGGCTGTAATAAACATAGATGAGGAGACTTCCCTATGTCTCCATGAGGGGTCCTTTCGGTGTATACCCAGAAGTGGTATGGCTGGGTCCTGAGGCAAGGTTATTCCAAGATTTCTAAGATATCGCCAGACAGACCTCCATAGTGGTTGCACAAGCCTGCACTCCCACCAGCAATGGAGTAGGGTTCCCCTTTCTCCACACCCTCGCCAGCATGTGCTGTCATTTGAGCTCTTTATCTTAGCCATTCTGACAGGTGTTAGATGGAATCTCAGGGTCGTCTTGAGTTGCATTTCTCTGATGATTAAGGATTTTGAGCATTTCTTCAGTTGTCTCTCGTCCATTAGGGATTCCTTCTTTATGAATTCTCTATTTAGCTCCGTCTCCCATTTTTTTGTTTGGATTATTTGGTTTCTTGGCATTTAGTTTCTTGAGTTCTTTGTATATTTTAGATAAAAGCCCTCTATCAGATGTGGGGTTGGTGAAGATTTTCTCCCAGTCTGTTGGTTGCCGTTTTGTTTGAATGGCAGTGTCTTTTGCCTTACAGAAGCTTTTCAGTTTCATGAGATCCCATTTATTGATTGTTGATCTCAGGTCCTGAATGTGTAGCCCAGGCTGGCCTCGAACTCGTGATCCTCCTGCCTCTGCCTCCTTCAGCAAATCCTACTGGCGTGCACCACCACAACTGGTACGATTCCATTTTAATATCTACCCTGCTGTTGATTGTCCTTTTCAAAGAAGAGAAAACAACTACAGATTGTATCATGTTCAAAAGGGAAGAGATATATTCAAGTCAAAATCAGTGGTATTGTTTAATTTTCATTACCTTGTATGAATGAGATACTCAAGTGGGTTTTCTGAATAAAAACATTGGAACTTAAACCCTGGGAAAATGTAATCAAACTTATTTCAATTTGAACTCCATAAGCATGAACCGAAATCTCAGTGTTGAAAAAGAGGCTAAAGAAGGCAGAAGTGAAAAATCTTGGCCTTCTTTTGAACAGAGTTGTAGGTTCTGATGATGGTGCTTAATCCTTACTGTCAACTGGACTGCATTTGGTATAGACTAGAAGTTATACTTAGAACTGTGAGGATGGTTCAGAGAAGTTTAATTGTAAAGGATGAGGTCCTGACTTAACCTATGAATTTGGCTGCCCTAACTTATTTAAAGAAAAGGATGAAAAGTGAAGACAGGCCTAGTAGTAGCATTCACGTTTGTCTGCTTCCTGACTGTGATTGAAATGTGACCAGTTGCCTCATGTACCTGCTTCCATGGCTATACCAGCTCATGTTGACATACATCATCATCACTACCCCAGAATATAGTGAAAAGAAAAACTTTCCTTAAGTTACTTTTGCTAGGCATTTGTCATAACAACTAGAGAAATAATTAACACAATATCTTTTAATAAAGAAGTCATGTGAGGTCATTTTGGTTGTACTGGTTATATCTGGCAGACACCATGCAGGAAGAACTGTGGTAGGAAGTGAGCTTCCTAGAGATGGTCCAATATATTGCACAGCTCTAAAGGATGTACCTCAGAAACACAGCCCCAAGGGTTCCCTGGATTTCTTCTTGCTGTTGCTATGCCTTCTCATGTTAGTCATTGTGATATTCCTCATGTATGAATGTGAATGAGAATGGGAGGCCCTCACTACCAAATAAACTGATGTGATTGTTTCATATGAGATAACTCACTCTATTGGACAATTTTCCTGCAGATCAATATAAAGGGGAACTTTCATAGAATAATGCTGCTGAAATTAATTAATAATTTTATAGAATTCCTGATTTTATTTAAATAATTTTAGGAAGTTTGGATACTTCATAAGAAAGATAAAGGAGATGATTTAGGTTGTTTTACCAGGAAAGTATAACAAACATAGGACTAAGATTAAAATATGTTCTGTCTCTGTAGATTAGTAAGGGCTATATAGGACAGAAAAGGAGTAGAGTGAGTTCTCATTTATTACAAGAATATAAATGTCTGTAGAAAAAAAAGTAGGTTTAAAACAGGTTAATGATCAAGGTTTCAATGTGTACCATGAAAAGTCAGGGTTATGAGAGAGAACCAAAGAACAAACAAACAAATAAGCAGACACACAGATAAAAAAAGAATAAAAATATAAAAAAATATAAAAAATAAATAAAAATAAAAGCTCTATGACCAAGTTCCCTTTGGTGTGTTAGTTGTAGTATTGATGCCTTCTACTATATAGCTAAAATCCTACTATAAGTGAATAGATGCCAGATGCATCCTTCTGAGTCTGGGTTAGCTCACTCAGGATGAGCTTTTCTAGTTCCATCCATTTGGCTGCAAATTGCATAATTTCATTGTTCCTGGTAGCTGAATAATATTCCATTGTGTAGATGTACCACAGTTTTTTAACCCATTCTTCGCTTGAGGGACATCTGGGTTGTTTCCAGTTTCTAGCTATTACAAATAAGGCTGCAATAAACATAGATGAGGAAACTTCCTTATGATTCCGTGAAGAGGCATTTGGGTGTATACCCAGAAGTGGTATGGCTGGGTCCTGAGGCAAAGCTATTCCAAGTTTTCTAAGATATCGCCAGACTGACCTCCATAGTGGTTGCACAAGCTTGCATTCCCGCCAGCAATGGAGTAGGGTAACCCTTTCTCCACACCCTCGCCAGCATGTGCTGTCATTTGAGCTTTTGATCTTAGCCATTCTGACAGGTGTGAGATGGAATCTCAGAGTCGTCTTGAGTTTCATTTCTCTGATGATTAAGGATGTTGAGCATTTCTCAAGTGTCTCTCAGCCATTAGGGATTCTCTATTCTTTGTGGATTCTCTATTTAGCTCTGTTCCCCATTTTTTGATTGGATTATTTGGTTTCTTGGCATTTAATTTCTTGAGTTTTTTGTAGATTTTGGATATTAGCCCTCTGTCAGATGTGGGGTTGGTGAAGATTTTCTCCCAGTCTGTAGGCTGCCATTTTGTTCGAATGACAGTGTCTTTTGCCTTACAGAAGCTTTTCAGGTTCATGAGGTCCCATTTATTGATTGTTGATCTTAGGTCCTGAGCTGTTGGTGTTCTGTTCAGAAAGTTGTCACCTGTGCCAATGAGTTCAAGGTTTCTCCCACTTTTTCTTCTAATAGATTTAGTGTGACCGGCCTTATGTTAAGGTCTTTGATCCACTTGGACTTAAGTTTTGTACAAGGTGATACTGGTATGTCATTTCTTAGTTTTGGAAGCTGCAGGCCCTGTACTTCCTATAAAATCAAATATATTTATCCCTGTCAGGTCTCTGAGGTGGTTGAAGAACAGATAGCTAGAGTCTCATAATTAAATTTTGAGTTGTTTAGGAGTCAAGAGGGTGTTATAGACCTAAGAAGATGCTTTTAAAATTGTGTTGCAAGTTAGTATGAATGTCGAGTTAGATATAGAACTTTAAACTCATGGAGATGGTTTGATAGTAGAATGTTAAAGTCAGGTGCCAAATATATATATAAATATATATGGACTGGACATTGGGAATGTACGCTAAGCCATATAACCCTCATAACTATGGCCTAATTACCTCTGTTGTTTTGTATTTTATTTATTATTATAAGAGAAAGATCCATTTGTTGGACTGAAAGGGGAAACTGTTGGGGGAAATAAGATATACCTTAAACTTAAAAAAAAAAAGGGAAGAGGATGGGGAGTTGAGGGTGGGACAGTGGGACTGGAGGGGGGAAAAAGAGGGGAGTGCGATTGAGATGTAACTTGAAGAAATAAAAAATAAAGAAAAAACATTTTTAAAGTTGAAAAAAAAGAGAAAAGTCAGGGTTATGAACAAAGAGGAAATGATCCTATTATGAGTATAAGAATAGAGAATAGATGATTAGTCAGCTTACAAAAATTAGGTTTCAATATGATGTAAGGTAAATAAATGATTTGTTTCTTGGTAAATACAAACTGTAGTTAGTTAGCTTAGGAAAAAAACTTGGCTTGCTTGAACTTTGTTAATCAATGACAAAAGAATTACTGCCTTGAAGTTAAGATGAATTTGTGAAAAGAAAGATAGATGGAAAATGTTCAGTTATATGTGGGTTTCATAAGAATAAAATGCATAAGCAATAGTCATGTTGTAACTTCCCTTTGTGTAATGATTTTAATCTGTTTTTGAAAAATATGTTTTATGGTGACTGTTTTTGGAAAATATGTAACATGTGACTGTGAGGTCATCTTCTTTCTTACATGGAGAATTTTTGTGTTAGATGATATAAAAAGGCTAGGAGAAAAAAAAAGTTTTTGGAGCCTTGCTTCATCCACTAAGTTTGTGTGTGTGTGTGTGTGTGTGTGTGTGTGTGTGTGTTTCACCCTTTTTCAGTGGCCCCAGAGGATTACGTTTTGTCTCCTCAGAGAAAAGTCTGCTGAGTGGTTGTTGACCCCAGGCACAGCCTGCTGTACCTGACCTATCGAAGCTGGACTTTCACAATTATCAAAACTGTTGAATAGACATATTTACATAGAACATATTTTGGACTTTTATATTTCTTGTTTTTATTAACACAATTCAGTTGCTCATAATTTGAAAATAAAATTTTGCACCTACAATTTTATTTTGTAATAATTCTTAAGAAATCTTAGCATATTTAATTATCAGTAAATAAATTTGATGCAAATTTCTATTGTTTTCTGGTGGTAATGTGTATGTACCATTTATAGAATCCAAAACATGGTGTATGTGTCCCACGATCATCATAGTAACCAAACTAAGTCATATATTTGTTGTCAGAAAAACTCTATTCCTAGTTTCATGCTCCATATATACTTTGGTTCTATTTGTATATAAAGATACACAAACACAAACAGATACAACATTATTTATTACTATGACTGTTTTAGCAAATGAAAGTAAAAAACTTTGAACAGGAAATGAGATTTTTAAATTTTTTTATGTTTTTTTTTTTAAATTCATTGCTAATATTTTATTCTACAAACATAACTTAGTGTTGAGTCAGTTTTTTTTCCTTAGGCTTGAGAATACTATGCAAGTACACAATAACATGTGATTCCATCTATTTCCCACTTCCCCATTCGTATTTGTTAAGGTTTCCTATTGGTATTTTGCAGAAACCTTAATGCACATGGAAACTACATTTAAATAAGTGTGAAACAGTGATTTCATAAAATTATTTTCTCAGTGTTCAATACTTGTATTTTGTTTTGTTTACTTGTTTGTTTTCTTTAGCCATGGTCTTACTGTGTTGCCCAAACTGGCCTTGATCCTCCTGTTTCTACTTCTTCCATGCAACTTCTAGCCACAGATTATTTTTCAATTGCAGTAAAGGCTATGATATCTGTGCCATAAGCATGATGTGCTATCGGTTTGCTGATGATGTTTAATTCAGGATAAGATCCAAACATCTTACCACATCATTATCCACATCCTAGAAAATTAAAGTACTCAAATTCCACTCATAATTTTGCTTAAAAATGAGTTGGGAATTTTTAATCTTTAAAATATAGAGAGAAAATTATAAAGTGCATATTTCTTGATTTGAAAAAATTACTACTTTTAAAAACCTTAATTTGATTTTTAGATATAAGGAAGTGATTCATATCATTTAAGACTTAATTATGGAATGAAAATTTAAAAAACACATTGTGCAGAAAGAAGAGTAATACCTCCTAAACTCCAGTCTGAGATATTAAAATGGTGAAAATGTATTTTGAAAAGTATATTTAAGAAACTAGTATTTTTTTTACTTAAAATTTTATACAAAATTCCACATAGATGTTATAATAAACAACACCCCCATACACTATAACATATTTCCTAGTAACACAGATCATTCCTCTTCTAATTTGCAAGTACTTCAGTTGGGAACATGGTGACGTTTATATTCTTTAATCATATCAGATTCATATCTGATTTCTACTGTCAAGGAGTGCATGTGTTTAAAATTCTAAATGCCCCATAACTATTTATTTACCCTCAATATGTAGGAGAATTATTGTGTTGTTTTTGATGTCTTTAATTGAAATACAACTACATCACATTCCCCACCCAGTTTCCTCCCTCCAGCCACTGCCAGATACACTCTATCCAACTCTTTCCATGTACCCTCCCCATTCTCAAGTTGGTAGCTTCTATTTTATTAACAAAAGACTATTCACAATTCTCAGTTAACTCTAAGCATAATATTGGTAGACACTTCAAATCTATTATTTCACTTTTTAATCTTTCTTCTTTTTACCATGCTATGTAATTCCATATCAACTGTCAGAAAGATATTCCTTATTTTGATACAGAATATACAGTTTCCTCTGAATTAAAAGAAAAGATTTATTTATTTTATTTACGTGCATCACTGTTTGGCCTACATGAGCATCAGTACAGTGCCTGAGTATCTGTGCTCTCAGATTCCCAGAAAGAACATTGGATCCTTTATAACTAGAGTTACAAACAATTCTGAGCAGCCACATTGGTTCTCAAAACTGAAACCCAGTGCTCTACAAGAAAAGAAAGTGCTCTTACCTCTGAGGCATCTATATAGGCCACTACTACTTTTTTTTTTTGAGAAAAACAAAAATAAAATGATTAGCATTCCTGGTGAAATAAAGTAATAGTCCCTAAGGAAATGTTTCCCAACTGGTACCAAGTAGTCAGCCCTGAAATCCTATACATAAATACAAACACATAACAATAAATAGACTGAACAGATTCTATTTACATACGTGTGTGACACAAATTAAATAAAAATAATCCATATCTGCCTCTAGAGGCATTGGAGATGTGCCTGCTGTGTCACATGTCCATAAGTAAGAGACAGAGATGAGAGAGGCTATGTCTACATTCAGTGTTCTCTCCTATGACCATCTGAATGTGTACTAGCCTAACATTCCCTGAAAAAAGTCAGTGTGAAACCACTACCAGTTTGGGCCAGGGGGCCCAGACAGGGAGCTAGCCTGTGATAACCACCCGTCCAGCACCAAGCATGCACCAAATGGGCTCTCAGGACAGGAAGCAAGCTAGATACTAGAAGAACATAGCCTAGCACCATGGTTGCCAGGAAAATGGCCACTTGGGATTGCTGAGCAAGCAGCAAGCCCAAGAAAACCACCAGAGTAGTACCATGGGGCTTGGACAGAGAGCTAGCCTGTGATAAACACCAGTCTGGTGTCACATAGGCCTGAGGGTCAGACCATACTGGAGATGACCCCAGCTACGCATTACAATAAACAATGCACAAGTTGGGTAAAGCACTCTTGAGACCACCCCTGAGACAAGCTCAGACACTCAGAGATCACAGACACCACTAAAAGGAGCAAGTAAGTGGGGGAGAAATGAAAAAGAAAGAGAAATAGAGGATGTGGATACAATGAAGAGAGGCAGAATTAGAGACTTGAGGGTAATTAGGAAAAACCTGATGTGAGTAGCCTGTGATACAACCTAGGATATGGTCGGGTGCTAGCATCAGTTGCCAAGAAGGGCCATATTTGGGTTTATGGTGCTGCAGCAGCAGAGGTCTCTTCCCACTAAAAGCCAGGTGAACATCCCTGATCTGGGCTACTATCTGGGGACATGTTGATGTCTGAGCCCTGTGCAAACTCTACCTGCAACATGGGTATCATGGGAGAAATGGCTCTAGAGGCATGAGAACAGGAGAGCAGACCCTGCCACTAGCCAGCTGTAGTACTCAGAGGAGCAAGCCTTGCACATTTCATGAGATGCAAGTGAGCTTGCCCCAGGGATGCAAAGTTGGGAGAACTGGCCCCACCACTCATCTTCCTGTGGTGGCATGGAGAAGGGAGAGATTCTACCCTTTTCCTCACCTGTCATCAATTGTAGCAGGTTGGAGACCTAGACCTGGGGTCACAGGAGAAGGAGAGCTGTCCCTGCCTGTCACATGCTGCAGCACTAGGGAGACCAGGCCTTTCACCTCATCTTGGAAGCACATTATAGCTAGCCTGGGATTTGGGGGTTACAGGTGAACCAGACTGAATGGTGTGAGCCCAGGAGAGCTGGTCCTGACTCGTATCCACTGAGTGGTTGTGACATATGCAAGAGAGAGATCCCTTCTGTTCTCTTTTGCCCTTGCCACAGTTAGCAGGCTGGAAAGTTGACTCTGATGGGGTCATGAGAGAAGGAGATCTGATCCAGTCCTGTACTTGGTACAGCACTCGGGAAGCTAGCCCAGCATCATATGTTTGTAGCACAGTAGAGTTGGCCCTGAATGTGGGTGTCTCAGGTCATGAACCAGGGCTTTGAATTGGGCCACCCCAGCATGGATGTACTGCTGGAGTGCATGAAGAGGCCTGTTCTACAGACCAAAAACTATGAGATCTCCATGACACAGGACAACAACAGGATATCTGAGAGGAGTCCCATAGAGTTCCAGTATTGACAAAATAGCAGAAGCCAGAAGCCTCATACCACACCAAGGAGTAATTATAATGAACATATGTAAGCAAAAATGTGCAGGCAAAAAGGAATATTGTGTGACATACTACAGCTTCCACAATGAGATTTTTTTTTTCTGTTGGAAGAAGTTGTAAGAGTGGAAGGGCATCTATCTGGAGATAGGAGATGAGTGGGACCAGGGTACATCATGCGAAATTCACATAAAAAATACAATTAAAAATTCATATCACATGAATATGAGAGAGAGTAAAGGAGGGAGCATGAATGAGAGGAGTTGGTGGGAGGAAAGGAGATGGGAAAATGATATAGCTATAGTTTTAAATTTTTAAATTATAATTTACTTAGCTCCCATGTCCCTGCTATATGCTTGGCTTTAGTGACTTTCAAAGACTAGTGTCTTTATTATCATTTTAGAATTAATTTTAAAATGTACTCAATATGCATATTTAAAGCATGTACACATGTCAAATTACCCTATTTTTTTCTAACCATGAGTTATTGATCTTGAGCAAATCAAATATGTGTGATTATTATTATTATCATTATTATTATTATTTAATGATTATTTTGTTATATTCCTTTATTTGTGGAAGGGGCATGAATAGTCCCTTGAGTGTGTTTGTGCATATGCGTGTGTTTCTGTGTGCGTGCTGAGTGTGCATATGTATCTGTGTGCATAATGGTCAGAAATCCACATGAAAGCTTAGGTTCAGTCTTTGTACCATGTAAGTTCTAGCAGTCAAATCAAGGTTGTCAGTTGTGGTAGCAAGTCCCTTTATGCAGGCCCTGGAACACTGATTTTAAGTTCCTCAGTCCTTATAGGAAAACCCAGAATAAATGTTTTATTTACTTTCTTTGATTTGATCTGGTTGTTAAACAACTTTAACTTAGAAATGTAATCAGGATATAACCAGGATATAATCAGATATAACATAATATATTTAATTATTTTGAATGAATATTATGTATCTATAATACAATCTATTATCTCTATCTTTCCAAATAGTTTCTAACTACTTCTATTTTTTCCACTCAAATAGACTTTTCTCTAGTCTTTCTATTTTCAGAATGCAGAAACACTATCACTTTAATTGCCAATATCAGAAATTTTATTTTTTCCTAATTATTTCTCATCTAATTTTTCTTATATTACATTCTATAAACTCACACTCCTATCAAGCTGAGGATATATCTAAAACATGTATACTTTTCCTTTATTCATTTTTCCTATAATACTACAAATTAAAATTATCTTTTATCTCAAGCATTTCAATAACATGTCTACCCACTTACTTTTTTATGTTAAAATATATTCTATTTCAGTAGACAGAATCTACACTTGAGTACATTAATCAGCAGTTGGTAGACAAGATAGAAGAAGAATAGCATAACCTCTTTCCCAGTGAATATCATTCCAAAACTTAGGGGAAATACTTAAGCAGACACTTGAAGATTTTAGAAAAGAAACAGCAGCATCCTAATTTTGTAAAGTAGATGTTACTGGCAATTCTTAAAGTGCAATATTGAAGCATCTTCAGTTCTCGACCTATTGTTCTGAATCTGAATCTCAGTGGTGGACATCATTGTGGCAATAGAAAGAAATGGGAGGATAGTCTTTTCTCCATGATAATAACGGTATCAAGGACCCATAGAAACCTGAAATGGAAAAGAAGGGAGAACCTCCTCACTGGCTTCATGTATGGTTACAACAAAGGAGCTCCTTGTCGTCCTACAACTGGGTCTGGAAAGGAATTTAATAAGTAGAAAGGTATGGCAGAGAAAGTTTAAAAAATTCCCAAGCTTCCCAGCAGTGGAGGCACACACCTTTAATCACAGTAGATAGGAGGCCGAGACAAACAGGAACTCTGTGAGTTTGAAGCCAGCTTAGTCTACAAAGAGTTCCAGAGTTCGAGAAGAGCTAGGGCTACATCAAGAAATCCTGTCTCAAAAAAGCACTAGCTCCATATTTTGGCAGAAGCATCTTGCTCTCTCAGAGGTCATACCAGAACACTGACTCCCAGGTAAAGGTAAGACCCCTCCCACAGCACACCAGCCCACCAACACTCATTAGAGCCCACAATTTTCCCCAGGAGTACCCATTCACTTTTCTCTATGTACCAACGCACAACTTTGGCAGAAGTCCCTTGGTTTACCAAAGGCCATGCTGATACTTAGAACCCCAAAAGATTTCTGCTCTAGAGGATGTGCCAGCATAAGGAACCCAGGAGTCCATGTAGGTATCCAGAACTCCAGAGGCACTACTGTTACCCAGAACCCCAGAACCACACTGCTCTGCCA
Organism: Lophiomys imhausi; assembly: GCA_907164525.1. NCBI lineage: Eukaryota > Metazoa > Chordata > Mammalia > Rodentia > Muridae > Lophiomys > Lophiomys imhausi. Next base: position 1,512,824 of record CAJQZJ010000209.1, read on the forward strand.
GAACCCATATCAGTACTCAGTATCACAGAAGCCAGGCAATACCCAGAACACCAGAACCCTAAAAAGAACACTGGCACCTAAAAACCCAGAGGTCACATAGGCTTCCAAAACCCCAGAGGAAACACCCTACTGCACCTGAGGACTTGCATGTCGCCAGAACCACAGAACACTCAGACCAAAAGACTAACAAAGAAACAGAAACCAAGGGAAAGAAACATCCATCCAACAAAGATAAACAAAAATTCAACACCTAAACCTATAATTACATAAAACAAAGGTGTCTATAGGCTACCATCAGAAAAAAATCAACAAGAACCAGGGCAATATGACACCACCATAACCCAGCTATCCTACTACAAGTCTTGGATATTCCAGCACAGCCAAAGCACAAGAAAATAATAAAAAAAAAAAAACCCAAGGTAGGTAATAGATATGCTTAAAGAGGAAATGAATAAATCCCTTAAACAAATATAAGAAAATACAACAAAAAGTTGAAGAGATGAATGAATATCTTAAAGAAATTCAGAGAAACATAAGCAAATAACGAGAGGAAATGAATAAATCCCTTAATGAAAGCCAACAAAAAACAAACAAGTGAAAAAATTAACCAAGCTATTCAAGACCTGAAAATGAAAACAGAAGCAAAAAGAAAACAAAAACTGAGGGAATCCTGGAGATAGAAAAATTAAGTAAGCAAACAGGACTACAGATGCAAGCATAACTAACAGAATGCAAGAGAAAAAAGAGGGAATTTCAGGCATATTAGATATAATAGAAGAAATTGATACAGCAGTCAAAGAAAATGCTCAGTACAAAAACTTCCTGATACAAAACATTCAGTATTTCTGGGACACTAAAAAAAGATTAAACCTAAGAATGATAGAAATAAAAAAGGAGATGAATTCCAGGTCAAGTACCCCAAAAAATATAACAAATTCATAGATGAAATTGTTCCTAACCTTAAAAAAGGACAAACCTTAAAAGGTACAAGAAGCTTATAGAATACCCAAATATTGAACCAAAAATGAAAGCCTCTTTCCACATAATATTCAAAACACTAGACATACAAAACTAAAAGGAATATTAAAAGTTGTAAGAGAAAAAGGCCAAATAACATATAAAGGCAGATCTATTAGAATTATACCTGAATCTAAGTAGAAACTCTAAAATCCTGAAGTGCCTGAGAAGATGTCTTGCAGAATTTAAGAGATCACAGATGCTAGCAGAGGCTAATATACCCAGCAAAACTTTAATTCCATACTGGAGAAAACAAGACATTTCATGACAAATTCAAATTTAAACAATACCTATCCATAAATCCAGTGCTAAAGAAGGTACCTGAAGGAAATATCTGCTCTAAAAAGGCCAACTACACTCAGGAAAAAATAGGAAATAAATATCTCACAATAGTAAAATGCTTGCATGTGCATGCAGACAGGGACAAAAAAACAGACACATATACACACAAACAGACACACTACCCCCACCACCACCAACAACAAAATAACAGGATTTATTGATCATTAGACATTAATATATTTCAATATCAATGGACTCAATTCCCCAATAAAAAGACACATGCTAATAGAATGGATGCAAAAATAGGATCCTTCTTTCTGCTGCATACGAGAAACAAACCTCAATATCAAAGATATTACCTAAGTGATAAGGGTTGGAAAAAAATGTTGCAAGCAAATGAACCAAGAAGCAATATTGAATAGCTATTTTAATATCTAACAAAAGAGACTACCAACTTACATTCATCATACTCATCAAAGGAAAAATATACAAAGATGATTTCTATAAATGTTGTTTTTATTTCCTCAGATGAATTCTTTCTGAACTTCACCTGGATGATTCAACTCAGTTGTTCTGGCCCAAATTTCTCTCTAAACTGACTGATTCAAACTGGCTTCTCTTGGATCCTGTCTGTATTGCACTACCTGTCCTCAAACTATTTCTGCTTTAATTTTTGAGCTCCTTCTCCTTCTCTGGCTTGTCCTGTTTTCACCGGTGTCTAGCTTGTCTTTCTGTAAAACATTTCCAGTAACAAAACCTCTTAAAAAACTCTCTTCTCCGATCTCCCATGCTCATGGATAGGTAGGATCAACATAATAAAAATGGCCATCCTGCCAAAAGCAATATAAAAATTCAATGCAATTCCTAGCAAAATACCACCACAATTCTTTGTAGAGTTGGAAAAAGCAATTCTCAACTTCATATGAAATAACAAAAACCCAGAATAGATAAATCAATCCTGTACAATAAAAAAGCATCTGGCGGTATCACCATTCCAGATTTCAAGTTGTACTATAGAGCAATAGTAATAAAAACAATACTACTGGCATAGAAACAGACCAGTGGGCCAATGGAATCTAATTGAAGACCCAAAAATGAACCCACACACCAATGGTCACTTAATTTTTGACAAAGAAGCCAAAACCCAAAACCATGCAATGGAAAAAGGACAGCATCTTCAACATATGGTGCTGGTCCAACTAGATGTGGACATGTAAAAGAATGAAATTAGACACATACTTATCACCTTGTACAAAACTTAAGTCCAAGTAGATCAAAGACCTTAACATAAGGCCAAACACACTAAATCTATTAGAAGAGAAAGTGGGGAAAACCCTCAAACTCATCAGCACAGGGGACAACTTCCTAAACAGATCACCAACAGCTCAGGATCTAAGACCAACAATCAATAAATGGAACCTCATGAAACTGAAAAGCTCTGTAATGCAAAAGACACTGTCATTCCAACAAAATGGCTGCCTACAGATTGGGAAAAATATCTTCACCAACCCACATCTGACACAGGGCTAATATCCAAAATTTACAAAGAACTCAAGAAAATATATGCCAAGAAAACAAACAATCCAATCAAAAATGGGGGAAAGAGCTAAACAGAGAATTCACAACAGGGAATTCCTAATGTCTGAGAGACACTTGAAGAAATGCTCAGCATCCTTCATCATCACAGAAATGGAATTCAAGATGACTCTGAGATTTCATCTCACACTTGTCAGAATGGCTAAGATCAAAAGCTCAAATGACAGCACATGCTGGCAAGGTTGTGGAGAAAGCAGAACACTCCTCCATTGCTAGTGGGAGTGCAAACTTGTAAACCACTGTGGAAATCAGTCTGGCAATATCTTAGGAAACTTGGGATAGCTCTACCTCAAGACCCAGCCATACCACTTCTGGGTATACATCCAAAGGTTTCCTCACCAAATCACAAGGATTTTTCCTCATCTATATTCATAGCAACTTTATATGTAATAGCTAGAAATTGGAAACAACTCAGATGTCCCTCAACTGAGGAATGGATAAAAAAAAATTAAAAAAAACTGTGGTACATCTACACAATGAAATACTACTCAGCCATCAGAAACAATGATATCATGCAATTTGCAGCCAAATGGATGTAACTAGAGAAGCTAATTCTGCGTGAGCTGCCACAGACTCAGAAGGATGCACATGGCATCTATTCACTTATAATCGAATTTTAGCCATATAGTAGAGGATAACTATAGTACAATCAATGCACCAAAGGGAACATAAATATAGTCTTTATTTCCTGTCAATGAGACACTTTGCCCTAGTGTTGCTGCCTTGTAGGCCCCCAGTTTATTGGGAGGCTCTTGGCCCTCATATGACTGCTGAACTGGGGTGGGGTGCTGTTATGTAGGGACTCCAGAGCAATGGGATGGAAGGGATAGAGGGTAGAGGGTGGGAGGGCAGGACTGGAAATGGTGGAAAGTGGACACTCTGATGGAGATGTAACCTGAAGTAATAAATAAAAAATAAACCCTCTTCTCTCTCATTCTGCTTTGCTTAAGTAGCATCTTTTTCCTATCCTGTTCTTGTGAGAGCTGGACATATCCTATATCTGACTCATTTAGTCAAATCTTTCTCTGATTCATCACATTGTCTGCCCCTCAATTAGATTCCGTGGATTTCTGCTGTCGATAAACTACATTTACATTCATTTTGGGGATTAAAGATGTGTACTAAGGCCATGTCTGTATTCCAGCCAGATCATATTGTAATCCAGAGTGTGTTTGCATTCCAGCCAGTCACATAGACCTAGAAGGTCTTTGGATATGATCACTTATCAGAGCAGCCATGTTGCTGGATTAAAAATTCTCTACAGATATCTCAATTCTGAACATCTATCTTTCCAATGTAGGGTACCCCCATTAAAAAAAAAAAAAAGCTTAAAGCACACATCAAAGCCCAAACATTAACAGTGGGAGACTTCAAGACACCACTCTTACCAATAGACAGGTCATTCAAACAAAGAAAATACTAGAAATAATGACACTAATAGATGTTATGAATCAAATGGACATAACAGCTATCTACAGAACATTTCACCTAAACACAATAGAATATACCTTCTTAGCACCTCATGGAACATTCTCCAAAATTAACCACATACTCAGACGCAAAGCAAGTCTCAACTGATACAAGAAATTTGAAGTAGACCCTATACCCTATCAGACCACAATGGATTAATGTTGGATTTCAACAACAACAGAACCAACAGAAAGTCAACCAACTGATGGAAAATGAACAACTCTAATGAATGACTACTTAGTCAAGGCAGAAAATAGCAATTTCTTAGAATTCAATGAAGATGAATGTGTAATATACCCAAATTTATGGGATACCATGAAATCAGTACTAAGAGGCAATTTTATAGCACCAAGTACATTCATAAAGAAATTACAGAAATTTCATTCTAGCAGCTTAATGGCACATCTGAAAATTGTAGAGTAAAATGAAGCAAATAAACCCAAGAGGAGTAGATGCCATGAAATAATCCAACTGAAGGCTATAATCAATAAAATAGAAAAAAAGAGAACACACAAAGAAATTAATAAAACAAAGAGTTGGTTCTTTAAAAAATATGCAAGATAGACAAACCTTATTCAAACTAACTAAAGGCAGAAAAAGAATATCCAAATTATCAAGATCAGAAACAAAAAGGACAAAACACCAGACATCTAGCAAGTCAAAAGAGTAGATAGGTCATACTTAAAGAAAAAACTATACTCCACAAATATTGAAAAATCTCAAAGAAATGGACAATTTCTTGGACCATCTCCAATTAAATGATTTTCTTTACAAGAGTTTCCTTGGTCATGGTGTCTCTTCACAGAAATGAAACTCTAAGGCAATGGGGAGTGGACTTGAATGCATTGTCACAGGATATAACTTCCTTAACAAAACACCAATTCAGGTACTTAGATTGACAATGAAGAAATGGTACCTCATGAAAATGGAAAGTTTCTTTAAGGCAGAGAACACTATTGACAGAACAAAATGACAGCCTACAGAATGGGAAGAGTGTTTCACCAACTTAATATCTGACAGAGGGCCAATATCCAAAATATCTAAAGAACTCAAGAAACTACACATCAATATAACAAATAATCCAAAAAAATAAAACAAAACAAAACAAAACAAAACAAAAAAACCAGGGGTACATATCTAAACAGAATTCTCTGCAGAGGAATATCAAATGACTGAGAAATACTTCAAGAAATGTTCAACATCCTTAGCCATCAGGGAAATACAAATCAAAACAATTCTGATATTCTACCTTACACCCCTCAGAATGGCTAAGATCAAAACCACAAATTACAGATCATACTATCAAGGATGTGGATCAAGGGGAACATTTCTCCATTGCTGGTGGGAGGGCAAACTTGTACAACCACTCAACATGGCAGTTCCTCAGAAAGTTGGGATTTGCCCTACCTCAAGACCCAGCTAAACCACTCTTGGGCATATATCCAAAAGACTTTCCAACCCACCACAAGGGCACTTGCTCATCTATATTCATAGCAGCTTTATTCATAGTAGCCAGAAACTGGAAATTACCTAGATGTCCCTTAACTGAAAAATGTTTAAAGAAAGGGGTTCATTTATACAAAGGAATATTATTCAGCTATTTACAAAATTTTTAATATAAGTACTTTTTTTTTTCTTCAAGTTACATCTCAGTCACAAACCCTTCCCTATTCCCCCTTCCTGTCCCACCCTTCCACCCTCTTCCCCCCCAACAGCTTCCCTTTTCAATCCAACAAATGGTTCTTTCTCTTATAACAGTAAATTCTATACAAAACAATAACAAAAAAGTTGCAGGAAAATGGGTAGAACTAGAGAAAATCATTTTGTGTGAGATAACTTAGAAAGACAAACATGATATCTACTCAGATATAAGTGGCCATTATCTGCAAAGTAAAAGAAATCATGCTATACTCCACCTATCCAGAGAGGATAAGTAACAAGGAAGGCTCAAGTGAGAATGCATAAATCATCCTGGGAAAGAAAAATAGAATACATATAGTAGGTGGATTTAGAGCAGGTGGAGACAGGAACAGGAAGGATCAGGTGGAAGGAGGATGGAGAAAGATACTACCGGCATACACAATAGGAATTGAGGGAGACCTTGTGGACAACCTAGAAAGTTAGTCAAATGCAAACTCCAAGGAATCTATAATGGTAACTAGCTAAGGCTCCTCCTAATTGTGAATATGGAGCCTGAACAAGCTGTATTCTGTAACCAGGCAAAACCTCCAGAGGAGTGATTGAGACACCAACCCACCCACAAAATCTTCAACCTCTAATTTGTCCTGCCTGCAAGATGTGTTGGAGTAAAGGAGGTGTGGGAATTGTGGCAGTGGCCAACCAATGACTGTCCAGTTAGAACCATGCCTTGAGAGGGAGCCCAGCCCTCAAACTCCTTGGAGGGCCAGAAGCCAGAGGCTGGATTTCTCAGAGATCCAGGTAGACCCCAAAACAACTGGTGTTAAACAAACAAACAAATAATAAATTTTAAAAAGCTAAACAGTCAATGAATGATTCCTAATGATACTGTGCTATATTTGTAGACAGGAGGATATCATAGTCATTTTCAGAGACTTTATCAAGCAATTGATAGAAACAGGTGCAGAGACCCCCACCCAATCACGAGGTAGAGATCATAGAAACCTGTGGAAGACTGGGAGGAAGGATTGTAAGTGCAAGGTGGTCAAAGACACCACCAGAAATCCCACAGAATAAACCAACCTGGGCTTATAGTGGCTGACAGAGGCTGAACTGAAAATTGGGGAGTCTTTATGAGTCTGAGCTAGGCGGTTTGCAAACAGTTTATGTCATATAGCTTGGTCTTCTTGTGAATCCTAACAGTGGGAGTGACAGCTGTCTCTGGCTCCTATTCCTGTTTCCAGTACCCTTTTTTTGTGGATTCAGTTGGGGAAGGGGCACTGGGAGAGGAGGAGGGAGGGGAAGCTGCTGAGTTTATACACTGTATGAGAGAAGAATACATAGAAAAATATACATGAACACACTAAGAAATTGTGAAGGAAGAAGAACTTGTTAAGCATATATGAATTTGTTTTCAAACTTCTGGGTTCCTCTGCAGCTTCAGGAATTAGTTATATACTAAGGAATATTAGAAAGAATTTTAGGAATAGAATTAAAATTGATACTATTCTTCAGGTCCCTAGTTGAATTCTGTGTATATGTAGCCACATAATAACACGCACGTGCGTGCGTGTGCACACACACACACACACACACACACACACACACACACACACACACATACAGTATAGGATCATGATTGCTTGAAACATGATCAATCTGTAAATTCCAAACAATTATGTAGAAACTGGCAACTATAAGAAACATTGATTCTACAAATACAGGAAAAAGCAACTACAGTGGTCCCTAAAATAAGGTTTGATATCTGGATTCCTCATATTTAACAAAATCTGGGGATGTTACATAAAATAAGCCATACTTGCATATAATTCACATAAGCCCTCTCCTATCCTTCAGACCATCAAAATATTTATTAAACATGTATTGTTGATTGAATAAATGTCACAACTTTTACAAATTCATACATGTTTAGTAAAAATCAATTTTTACTGTTTCTCAAATATTGTCAAATAAAAGTGAATTTAAACAATTAGAAAACCCTTGTTATATGTGTTCAATAGTAGTGTTAGAAATGGAGGATGGAAGCTAATAAACATGAAGACAGTAGGAACTATCTAGCTAGACAAGATAAAGCATTGAAAACAGAAAAAGAATTCTAGAGAGACGTGTGATGATAGCAAAGTTTCTACATTTTGCTAGAATCCCAGAAGGATAATAAAAACTGTGTAGAAGAAAGTGATGAAATAATGACTTATACCTGTCAGATTAGTGAAATATCAATGAAACCTAGAGTACCTCTGAACAAGGGGACCTTATAGGAAGCCATATCCAAACACCCTTATCAAATGGTGGAAAACTAATAGTAATGTAGTCTCAAGGGACATCAGTGACTTTGTAGAGTAATGAAGTTCTAATGCAAACCAAAAGAAGTCAGAAGGCAAGGTGGATAACAATGAGTTTATGAGAGGACATGTCAAATTGGAAAGTCATATCAAAGAGAAATATTCCTCAACAACAAATGTGAAATCAAGACTTCTCAGAAGAAAGCAGAGGAAATACTTTGGAATGAAGGTACTCTAAAAAATTACTTAAGATGATCTTAGACAAAAATGAACAGACTGCTGAGGCAAAAAGGATCGTTGGTAATGGATAAGGTCAATAGAAATGTTGAAAGTATTTGTAAGTGTAACAAAATGTTCTCCTCTGTGGTTCTTTAGGGATGTTTAAAGTTTGAAGTTCAGCCCTGCAACATTGTTTGATGAGGTGTTCCTTCATTTGTTCACCTGTTATTTGGTTGTTGTTTTGTTTTAAAAAGTGTTTCACTCTGTATCCCTAGCTGGCCTGTAACTAGGCTAGTCTTCAATGTATGTTCACTTACTGCATCAATCTACTAAGAACTAGACTGTAAGCATGAGCTTCCATACCAGCTTGGTGAGATGTGAAACACAGGCAAATGGGATATAAGAGACAACTATAACAAAAAAGAGGGAGCAGAATGTGCCTGGGTGGTGATAAGTTTTCTATATTCTGTTTGAAACAGTGTATTGATTTTTAAGTAAACTTTGTAAAAGTCATATGTTCATATTTTAGTTATTACAACAAATATTACAAATAAAACTATACAAAGTGATAATAAAAATAAGGTTGACTAAGTAAAACAGAAGATATTGAAATGACCACAACTAAGAAAGAAATAGAGCAGAAAAATTCCACTCAAAATGCCCCAAACAAAATAACTGTATCAAAACACCCAGGGGAATAGAGAACAACAAAATAGACATAAATTTTAAATAGTAATTATATGCTGAAGATGAATTGTAGTACATACAGAACATACCAATAAAAATGGATCATCAGGAGTGATAAAAATTCTAACTATATATTGCTTGTAAAGAACTCACTTTCAAAATAAGGATGTTGGGAGTTTAAAAATAGATACAAAAATAATTGCATATATCATGCAAATGCTATTCAGAAAAATGAAGGAATAAATGTATCAATGTCAGAAAAAAATCAACTTTGAAACAAATATAGACATGAAACATATGGAATTGCTTATTTCCTAAAACCATTAAGTAGTTTCTAATCATGCATAGACTAATACTTTGTTTCATTTTGAACTAAAAAAAAATCCATCTAAGATCCATTTCTATCATCCAACATTCCTCTATCTACTTAGACATAACCTCCCTTTATATCTCCCCAAGCTATCAAATAGCCTTATGCATTATTTGTTTTCTCTCTAATAAAACAAGTTTCATATGTGTTCTTGATTTTCTTCTTCACTCTGTTGTCCTTGGTGTCTACAAAGAGTGCTTGGTTTAGAATATGTAATCAGTTCATAACTTACACATAGAAACACAAAATTATTTCTCTGCATTCTTCTATAAATTGCATTTTATCATAATATGATAATTTCAAAGGATCCAAATTACCCCCCAAAATAAATTAAATGGTAGTTGTGAATTTGGAACTCAATCAGCCTTCTATTTCCCTAGCATTTTCCTTGATCAAGTACTTCTTTCTCAGCCTTCAAAATAATGTGTGTGAACAACTGAAAAGATTGCTCAGTGGGTAAGTACTACTGCTGTCCTACTGGAAGACCCAGGTTACGCTCATTCAACTGACATAGCAGCTTACAACTACCTGTCATTCATGCTTGAGGGTGACTTTTTCTGGCCTGTACCGGCACTGGATGCACAGTCTGAATGTCTGTACATACAGGTAAAATATACATTAAATTAATTTTAATACAAAAATATTAATTTTAATACAAAAATATTTAATAGAATAATTTTTTACAAAAAAATATTGATATTTTATTCATTTTTAATGTTTATTTATTATTTCATTAGGTCTCCATTGCCACCTGCTCCTTCCACTCCATCCCAGCCCCTCCTTCCCACCTTCTACCCCCTCTCCCATCCCTCCCATGCCCCCAGTGTGGGGTGCCTCCATGTATCAGTCCCCCTCAGATGGTTAGTCACATGAGGTCTAAGAGCTTCCTCTTGCACAGGAGGCATACATGGCAGTTCCACTAAGGTGAAGTGTCAAACTGATAGGTAACAAAATCTCTGTTCCTGCTCTTTTGGGTCTATTGATTGTAGGATGGTAATCTGTACTATAATGCCCAAAATTCAGTTGTAAGTGAATATATGCCATGTATCTTTCTGAGTCTGAGTTAGCTCACTCCTGATGAGCTTTTCTAGTTCCATCCATTTGGTTGTGAATTGCATGATGTCCTTATTTCTGAATGCTGAGTATTATTCCATTGTGTAAATGTACCACAGTTTTTTTTAATCCATTCGTCAGTTGAGGGACATCTGGGTTGTTTCCAGTTTCTAGATATACAAATAAAGCTGCTATGAACATACTTGAGAAGATATCCTTGTAGATTGGTGAGGAATCTTTGGATATATGCCCAGGAGTGGTATGACTAGATCTTGAGATAGAGCTATTTCAAGTTTTCTAAGATATTGTCAGATTGATTTCCATCGTGGTTGTACAAGTTTGCAATCCCAACAGCAATGTGGAAGTGTCCCCTTTCTCCACAGCCTTGCCAGCATGTGCTATCATTTGAGTTTTTGATCTTAGCCATTCTGACAGGAGTGAGATGGAATCTCAGAGTCGTCTTGAGTTGCATTTCTCTGATGATAAAGGATGTTGAACATTTCTTCAAGTGTCTCTTGGGTATTTTAGATTTTTCTTTTGTGAATTTTCTGTTTAGATCTGTACTGATTTTTTAATTGCGTTACTTGGTTTGTTGGTGTTTAAATTCTTGAGTTCTTTACAGTTTTTTGGATCTTAGCCATCTGTCAGATGTGGGGTTGGTGAAGATCTTTTCCCAATCTGTTTTAATGACAGTGTCCTTTGCCTTTCAGAAGCTTTTCAGTTTCATGAGGTCCCATTTATTGATTGTTGGTCTTAGGGCATGAGTTATTGGTATTCTGTTCAAAAAGTTGTTACCTATGCCAATAAGTTCCAGGCTTTTCCCCACATTTTCTTCTATTAGATTTAGTGTGTCCAGTGAAGAAAAAAATGGCTAATTAAGCTATTTACTAGTATTTATATTGTATTTAATTGATTCTGCAGCTGTTAGTTCTTAACCCACCATTATAAATGAATACACACAGACACCATGTGGATTTTAACAAGCTTTGACCTGAATTGTACAATCCTAGCCCATCTAAGTTAGCTCATAATTCCAATACCCAAATATAACCCCATATATATATATATATATATATATATATATATATATATACACACACACACACACACACACACACATATATATATATATATATACACACACACACATGTATATATACGTATATGTATATATACATTGCTTTGGACTATTATTCTCCAAATTTTGCCGATGTTGCAGGCCACATGGAAGGATCTTCTTTAATGTACCCCATGGCATGTCCTCTTTATTTGCTCCTGGCTTTTTCCCAGTAAGCTTCTTCTTCCCAAGATGCTCTCTCTCTCAAAAAGCCCATGCACCATAGTCCTGCCTACCTCCATTCTTGCCCAATCTCCAGACCTCAGCATTTATTTAACCAATCAGAATCAAAGTAATTATCAGACAGCAAGCAGGACCAATCAACATTTAGAATGCTTAACATCACCCCATCAGTCCAGTTTTATGTTAAGGTCTTTGATCCACGTGTACTTAAGTTTTGTGTAAGGCAATAAATATGGGTCTATTTCCATTCTTTTACATGTTGACCTCCAGTTAGACCAGTGCCATTTGTTGAAGGTGTTGCCCTTTTTCCATTGTATGGTTTTGACTGCTTTGTCAAAAATTAAGTAAGTGTAGGTGTGTGGGATTATTTCTGGGACTTCAATTCAATTCTATTGATCAACTTGTCTGTTTTTATACCAGTACCATGCTGTCTTTATTACTAATGCTCTGTAGTATAGCTTGAAATCAGGAATGGTGATACATCCTGATGTTATTTTATTGTACAGGATTGATTTAGCTATTCTGGGTTGTTGTTGTTTTTTTTTTCATATGAAGTAGAGAGTTATTCTTTCAAAGTCTGTAAAGAATTGTGCTGGTATTTTGAAGAGAATTGCATTGAATCTGTATATTGCTTTTTGGGAGGATGGCCATTTTTATTATGTTGATCCTACCTATGCATGAACATGGGAGATCTTTCTATCTTCTGACATCCTCTTCAATTTCTTTCTTCAAGGACTTGAAATTCTTTTCATACAGGTCTTTCACTTGCTTGGTTAGAGTTACTCCCAAGTATTTTATATATATATATTTTTTTTTTTTTGGCTATTTTGAAGGGTGTTGTTTCCCTAATTTCTTTCTCAGCCCATTTATCTCTTGTATAAAGATGGCTACTCAGCTATTATAAACAAGGAAATCATACAATTCACAGCCAAATGGATGGAACTAGAAAAAGCTAATCCTGAGTGAGCTAACACAGACTCAGAAAGATGCACATGTAATCTATTCACTTATAACTGAATTTTAGCCATACAGTACAGGATAACTTTCCTACAACCAACACATCAAAAGGATACAGAACATAGACTTTGTTACCTATTAATGGGACAATTTGCTCTAGGGGAGCTCCATGTAGGTCGCCAGTGCAAGAGGAAGCCCTTACCTCTCATATGACTGTTGCTCTGAAGGGCTGGTATGTAGGGACACCCCACATTGGAGTAGTGGAATGGGTGGGAGAGGGAAGAGAATGTGGGAGGGTGGAACCAGGAGGAGTGGAAAGAGGGTATTATGATGGAGATGTAACTTGAATTAATAAATAAACAATAAAAAAGAAGGGATACTGATTTTTTTGAGTTAATTTTGCATCCAGCCACCTTGCTGAAAGAGTCTATCAGCTGTAGTAATTCTCTGGCAGAATGTTTTGGGGTCACTTTCATCTACTATCATGTTGTCTGCGAATATGGAAAATTTAACTTCCTCCTTTCTGATTTGTATCCCCTTGATCTCCTTTAGTTGTCTTATTGCTCTGGTTAGAACTTCAATTACTATGTTGAAGAGGTATGATGAGAGTGGGCATGCTTGCCTTGTCCCTGATTTAAGAAGAAATGTTTAAGCTTCTCTCCATTTAATTTGATGTTGGCTACTGGTTTGCTATATATAGCCTTTATTATTTCTAGGAATGGTCCTTGTATGCCAATTCTCTCCAAGACTATTAGCATGAAGGGGTGTTGGATTTTGTCAAATCCTTTTTCATTTTCAGCATCTAATGAGATGATCCTGTGTTTTTTTCCTTTGAGCTTGTTTATATAGTGGATTACGTTAATGGATTTTCATATGTTGAACCATCCCTGCATTCCTGGGATGAAGCCTACTTGATCATGGTATATTATACTTTTGATGTGTTCTTGGATTTGGTTTGCAAGTATTTTATTGAGTATTTTAGCATCTATGTTCATGAGGTAGATTGGTCTGAAATTCTTTCTTTGTTGGGTCTTTGTGTGGTTTACGTATCAGGGTGACTGTGGCTTCATAGAATGAGGGACTCAGGGTGTTGGGAAGGGTGTGGTAGTGGTGAGGGGAGGGAAGGGGAGATATACCCTAGGTGCTGGGATTCAGAGAGACCTGTGGTGGTGCAGGATCCAAAGGACAGACCTGGATGCTCCTGGGGACTGTGGCCCTGTCACCTTGGCAGGGCAGGGAAGGTACAATGCAGCTTGAGGCGCAGCTCTCTGCTCATGTGAGCAGACTCTGTGTCCAAGTGCTGGTGGCTCAGGGAATGAGGGGACAGAAAAGAGAGAATCTTACTTATGTAATCCTGTGAGTGAAGGTCCATGAATGGAGGGACAATAAAATTTTAATAGAAAAATATAAAATAAATTAAATTTTACAGAAGGAATATCTGAGTCTGAATTTCCCACATTTTAATAAGGCAAAATCAAATAAGCTTTACTTTTCCTTAATATCATAAAGCATATCAAATTTTTTTACCTGGTAAATTCCTAGAAAATACACTATAACTATCCTAGTGTCATTAAAGAAAGAAAGTGAGAGTGAAATAGAACAAAGACTCAAATAAGAAAAAACAGTGGACAAAAATAAAATCAAGTGAACTCTTTTCAGCACTTGAACAAGTGTGGAATCTGGCATGAGCAGGAGCTTAAATGCCAATATTAACTTTATCCCTTTGAATTCAATTCAGTAAGTACACAAAAATATGGTTTAAGACCAAAAGCCTTGTACAATTTTAGATAAAGATTTTCATATGGTTGTTCAGCAAATAATGAGAATGCATATCAAACTGGCATCCAGAGCATGTGGCACATGAGTATGTCAAATGCCAAAGCATTTATTCACTCAGTAAATATTTGCAAAATTGATGAAAAGTGAACTACAGACATTCTGAAGGCCATTATACCATGCACCCAGCACTGACACTTTTTTATCTTTCCTGATAAAGGTATTATTCTTCTCTGTTCTTATAGATAATATGAGACTAAAGCCAAACCAATGATAATTATCTACTTCAAATGCACACTGTGCCTTCCCCAGGGACAAATGCATGCTCCATGTTAATCCAGTCTAGAATTTCCAATAAAAAATGTTTAACTTTGTGCTTGAACAGGAAAATTTTATAATCTATTTTGATTTCTTGTTGTTTATACACAAATGTTGAAACTTTGACTTCTACATTAATTACTGATCATCAGAAAATAAGCATGAAATTTACAAACAAATTAATGTCCTGCATGCTGAATGGCCCTTAGCCACACTCATTTTTTTTTTTTTTTACTTTTTGGAAAAGAAACCATAACACATGTAAATGAGGAGCCCGTGTTCTCTTACACAGGGAAATATTATTGCTCATTCAGTGATACATGATCTTTTAACTCTGATGCTTTAGTGTATTGGGGGAATGTAATAGTTTGAAGTACGGAAATAATTCCATGATACAAGCTATATTTCTTATTTGAAGATGTAATTATTAGCAAATTTCAATTGTTCAAACAGATAAGATTCATCCACAGTGGGTATGTCATTTACTTATTATATCCACTCATAAATCCTCTATGTTCTTCACTTCTCTCTTTCCCACTCTCGCTGGCCATTCCTCTAAACCTGATATCTAATTGTCTCAGTTTTTGTTTTTTGTTTTTTGGTTTGGCTGGTTGTTTCTATGTATAAAAATTTGATGTGGTATGTGCATGATTCCTTTTTTCTGCTTTATTTTTTATATGTTACATCTATTTTCATATGACAGGTTTTCATTAATTTAAATAGTCTAATAAGAGTTCATTTTCTTATATACTATATTTTAAAATCCATTGGTTTTTCAATACTTGCTTTATGATTATTTTTAAAATGTCATCTTGCCACATCTTACAAGCACATTAGCAGAAGCCTCACCTAAGGATCTGTGATGATTATCTTAATTTTTTTCTTGTTTGTTTTAATTTTTCCTTTTATTTACAGTAGAATTTTTCATACATAAACCAATTTTACTCTTCCCCTCTCTACTCCCAGCTCCTCCTCATAACTCCTCCCTTCTGGATCCACTCTCTTTCTGTCACTCATTAGCAAAGAAGTAGCTACTAAGAGATAACAACCAAACATGACAAAGTAAAGTATAATAAGATGAAACAGAAACCTTCATATTGAAGTTGGACAAGGGAACCCAATAGGAGAAAAGTCCCAAGAGCAGGCACAAAGGTCAGACACCCTTTCATTCTCATAGTCAGGTGCATCATGAAACTACTAAACAAGCTGGAGAGATGGCTCAGCAATTAAGACCACTGTCTGCTCCTCCAGAGGTCCCGAGTTCAATTCCCAGCAACCACATGGTTTCTCATGAAACTACTAAACTAAAAACTATAATATATTTACAGAAGAACTAGTTCAGGCTCATGTAGGCTCTGTGCTTGTTGTTCGGTCTTTGAGAGGTCATATGCTCCTTGCTTAGATGATTCACAGGACCATATTCTCCTGCTGTCTTCAATCTCCTCTGGCTCCTACTTTCTCTACACCCCCTCTTTTCAGGATTCCTTGAGCTCTGAGGCCAGGGATTTGATGGAGACATTCCAAGTAGAAGCTCTCTGTATGAACTATCTGGCTGTGGGCCTCTGCATCTATTCCCATTTTCTACCAGATGAAGGATCTCTGGTGATACCTGGATCAGGTATATGATATATGAGTATGGCACCGATATATGAGTATGGCACAATATCAGTAGGAGTTTTGTGATAGGTAATATTTATTTAATTGTTTTTGGAGCAGTGGTGTTTGGATTTTCCCTAGGTCTCCAGGTTATTTAGTTTCTGGTTCTTGGTTATTTTAGCAGTATAGTTTCCTTCTCATAGAGTGGACCTTAAGTCAAACCAGGCATTAGGCCTAGCATATTTTGTATGAAAGATAGATTGTAGATCAAATGTTATGTGACTTGGTTTGTGTTTGCATTTCTCTTTTGGTTGCCTGCAGAGCACAATCCTAAAACAAAGACACTATAACATAGGGGTGGAGGCTCCATTCTTGTACCAGCTCGACTTCTCTATGTACAGTGAGTTGTGTTGACGTTGTCCGCAGCAATGGGACCCTGCTCTAAGTTCTCAGAGAACAACTCATTTTCTTTATCCCAGCCTGGAATGTTTGGGGACTTCCATGGAATACTCTCTGCTTACCAATTCAATTGAATGAAACCCAGTCCTGCTATTGGAAGCCTCATTAGATAAAAATGAGATTCCGTATCCCCCATTATTCAGAGACCTCATTATGATCATTATATTTTTCAGAAATTTCCATTGCACTAGGTGTCTATGTAACCCCTCAAAGCCCCCTCAGTTCCAGTTGTCTTTCCTCTCATTCTCTGCTTTTATCTTATCACTCCTCCCCATCCCCATCTGATCCTCCACATCCTGTTCCCAGTTGCTCCTAGTCTTCCCATAAAACCTATGCTATTTTGCCCTTCCAGGTATATATAATGTGTACCCCTGTTGAACCTTTCTTTATACCTAACCTCTCTGTGTTTACAGATTGTAGCTTGGTTAACATTTTATTAACAGCTAATATCCAATTATGTGAATACATACCATACGTCTTTTTCTGGGTCTGGGATGCCTCACTCAGAAATATTTATTTCTAGTACCATGAATTTGCCTGTAAATGTCATTCTTTTCTTATTTGATGTGAAAAAACCCAAGTTCATGTTTAATGTGGGTGACTCCTCTTGGTAACAGCCCAAATTAAAAATGATTATATTAACTTTTCTTTTCTAACCCCATGATAAAATGCTGTAATCAAGGCAACAAATAGAAGGAAGTGCTTATTTTGGCTGATAGTCTCAAAAGGTTGGGAATCAGTCATTTTGAGGAAGCATACCCATATATGGCAGGCACAGGGTGAGAGCAGATCTGAGGCATCTCATCTTCAAAAGAAAGCATGGAACAAAGAAAGCAAAGTAAAAAAGCTGTGATTCTTTAAAATCTCAAAAGTTGCCTTCAGTTAAATACTTCCTCCAACAAGACCATCCCCCTCTAAGTCTCTCAAACAGTGTCAACGTCTAGGGATTAACTGTGTAAATGC
The DNA here is from genome assembly GCA_907164525.1 of Lophiomys imhausi. Lineage (NCBI taxonomy): Eukaryota > Metazoa > Chordata > Mammalia > Rodentia > Muridae > Lophiomys > Lophiomys imhausi. The sequence goes on from CAJQZJ010000209.1 coordinate 1,530,828, forward strand.
CTGAGACTGTGAGTTACATTTCTCATTCAAACCACTATGACAAATATGTTAAAATGATGATTGCTCACTAGCCTATTCCTTTCTTTGCTTTTCCTCTCCCTGATCAGTTGATTGACTTTTTGTTGTTTCTGTTGCTGCTGCTATCAGAACAGCCTTTTCAGCTTTCCATCATGAACTAAGGACCAGCAGTTCTCAAATAGCCTTCCAGTTTTTACATGACAAATTGGGACTACTCCTGAACCTAGCTTAGTGGACTTAGCACTACCAAATTGTCAAGCTCCCCAAAGAAAGACTGCTAGTGTGGGAGAATGCTGAGTTCATCAAGGACCAAGCAACTTCCAGTTCTCAGTCTCTTGGGTATGATACAATGTTATCATTCCTTCTCCTCTAGAGAAATACAGATGCCTAGGTTGATTTTGTTTCTATGATACTACTAAGAATTGTGCAGTGAATTGGGGAGTGTAGGTAAACACCAGCAATCTGCCTTTATTTCCTTTAGTTAAAAACACAAGAGTAGGAAAGCTAAATTCTAAGGTAATATGTTTTAGTTTAGGTCTTTTAAAATTTATTTTTCTAAGTAATCTCTGTGACCTGCCCATGGTGGACCTTATGAATATTCTCATTCTAAGTGTACTTTGTATTCATAGTTATCACCATTATTTATTTTTTGACAACAGCCATTCTAATTGGTCTCAGATGGAATCATTTTATACTGATGATGTCATTTTTTCACATGTTTATTGTCTCTCTTATTTCTATTTTGAGAAATATTTATTTATATCACTTATCTATTTTTATTTGGATTATCTGTTTTATTGTATTTTCTTTATTGAGTTTTCAACATATCATGGACATTTGTCTTGTTATATCAATAGCTAGGATGATTTTTCTGCAATTCTCTAGATGGTTTCTTCGTTCTTCTGATTACCTTCTTTGGTGAAAAGATCTCTTTAAATTTATTTTACTTTTTTTTGTTTGTTTGTATGGTATATGTGTCTATAAATGTTCATGTTGATGTGTACTTGTTTGTAGAAGTATGAATTCACTTTTATGTGCATGAGTTTGGAGGATTAAGATCAAAATAAGGCCTTCCTCAACCAGTCTTTGCCTTATTCTTTGAGTCAGTGTCTCTCACTGAAGCTGGAGTTCACTATTTGACTAGACTGGCTGACCTGCAATCACCAAAGGCCCCCAATGTCTCCTACTCCCTCACAATGGGTTTACAGTTATGTGCTTAAGTGCCCAGGCTTCTTCATGATTGTTGGGAATACAAACATGGGTCTACATGTTAAATGTGAATCAATTCTCCAAATAAACACATGCTCAGGAACTAATTCAGTGCAATACCATTTGTCTACACTGTTATTGTTTCTTTTGCATTTTAAATCTTTTTTTCAATAAACCATTGCCTGACCCTTTAATTTAAAACGTTTCACTTATATTTTCCTGTAGTGAACTAACAGTCTCATATGTAATAGGTAGTACAGTCTTTAGTTCATTTTGAGTTCATTTTTTTACAGAGGAGAAATATATATATATATATATATATATATATATATTTCACCATTTATTTTTTTCTGAGCTAAATGACTTTTTTTTCCTTTATTTTTTATTTCTTCAACTTATATCTCAATCGTAGTCCCCCACTACTCCCCCTCCAGTCGCACCCTCCCACCCTCAACCCCCCCATCCACTTCCCTTTTTTTTTTTCTTTTAAGTTTAAGGTATATCTTATTTCCCCCTACAATTTCCCCTTTCAGTCCAACAAATGGCTCTTTCTCTTATAATAACAAATACAATACAGTACAACAGAGGTAATTAGGCCACATTTATGAGGGTTATATGGCTTAACGTACATTCCCTAATACCAGTCCATATGTATTTGGTACCTGACTTTAACATTCTACTATGTAAACATCTCCATGAGTTTAAAGGTCTATATCTGACTCAACATTCATATTAACCTACAACATAATTTTAAAAGTATCTTCTTAGATCTATAACACTCTCTTGACTCCTAAACAACTCAAAATTTAATTATGAGACTCTAGCTATCTGTTCTTCAACCACCTCAGAGACCTGAGAGGGATTAAATATATCTGATTTTATAGGAAGTACAGGGCCTGCAGCTTCCCAAACTAAGAAATGACATACCTGTGGCTGCCTGGACAGTTCTCATTTTATCTCCATACATTACAGCATCGATCTTCAGTCATTTGGCCCCGTTTCTCTGACAGACATTGATTGTAGAGCAGGGGTTATGAAGGACTTACCTACCCTGTCTTGGCAGAGCTAGGCTGTCGACTTACCTGCTTCCAGGTTTTGTCCTTTTTGGACAGCATTCTGTCTACATTTGGAGAAAGGGGCTTTTCCTACCAAGAGATAGGCTTGCGACTAATTCAATCATCTCCCACTGGAGATTCTTCGAGACTCATCTACTACTTGAAGGAGAATAGGGGGTGCTGTCAGGAGTTGATATGTCTTGATATAAAAAAAAAAACTAAAGTTACGAAAACATCTTTGAATGCCATGTTCTGCAGATCTCTTGAGGTTTTTGAAGAGGCCCTATCTATCTCTTATATTAGGGTAAGCAGATGTTGCTTGTCTCTTAGCAGGTTTATTTCTGATTAGCTTAGCAAGTAACTATAATAGGCTGTCAAAGTACCTAACAGAATGACCAGCTTGCATAACCATTAGTTTGCATTTCTTAACTATCCTAAACAGTTTATGACAATTAGTATTAAAAGGCCAAAACATCACATTTCATTTTTTTTCTTTACCTCCTAACCCTTCCATCCCATTTCTCTGGGGTGGGGTGTCCTTATATAACAGTACCTCATCTCATTTGAGAGGTCATATGAGGGCCAAGAGCCTCTTCATTCATTGGGGATCTACGAAACAGTACCATCAGTGAAAAGTGTCTCATTGCCCGGGGGAGAGAACTACTAAACAAACAAACCAATAAGCATACAATAGATAAAAAATAGAAAAAATATAACTAATATATAAAAAATAAAGAAAGAATAAAAATTAAAAATAAGAAGTCTATATCCAAGTTCCCTTTGGTGTGTTAGTTGTAGTATCGATACCTTCAACTATAAAGCTAAAACCTACTATAAGTGAATAGATGCCATATGTGTCCTTCTGAGTCTGGGTTAGTTCACTCAGGATGAGCTTTTCTAGTTCCATCCATTTGGCTGCAAATTGCATAATTTCATTGTTCCTGATAGCTGAATAATATTCCATTGTATAGATGGACCACAGTTTTTTGACCCATTCTTCGGCTGAGGGACATCTGGGTTGTTTCCAGTTTCTAGCTATTACAAATAAGGCTGCTATAAACATAGATGAGGAAACTTCCTTATGATTCCTTGAAGAGGCATTTGGGTGTATACCCAGAAGTGGTATGGCTGGGTCCTGAGGCAGAGCTATTCCAAGTTTTTTAAGATATCGTGAGACTGACCTCCATAGTGGTTGCACAAGCCTGCATTCCCACCAGCAATGGAGTAGGGTACCCCTTTCTCCACACCCTCGCCAGCATGTGCTGTCATTTGAGTTTTTGATCCTAGCTATATTGACAGGTGTGAGATGGAATCCCAGAGTCGTCTTGAGTTGCATTTCTCTGATGATTAAGGATGTTGAGCATTTCTTCAGGTGTCTCTCAGCCATTAGGGATTCCGCCTTTGTGAATTCTCTATTTAGCTCTGTCCCCCATTTTTTGATTGGATTATTTGGTTTCTTGGCATTTAATTTCTTGAGTTCTTTGTAGATTTTGGATAATAGCCCTCTGTCAGATGTGGGGTTGGTGAAGATTTTCTCCCAGTCTGTAGGCTGCCGTTTTGTTCGAATGACAGTGTCCTTTGCCTTACAGAAGATTTTCAGTTTCATGAGGTCCCATTTATTGATTGTTGACCTCAAGTCCTGAGCTGTTGGTGTTCTGTTCAGGAAGTTGTCGCCTGTGCCAATGAGTTCGAGGATTTCTCCCACTTTTTCTTCAAGTATATTTAGTGTGACCGGCCTTATGTAAAGGTCTTTGATCCACTTGGACTTAAGTTTTGTACAAGGTCATAATTATGGGTCTAACTTCATTCTTTTACAAATGGACATCCAGTTGGACCAGCACCATTTGTTGAAGATGCTGTCCTTCTTCCATTGTGCGTTTTGGCTTCTTTGTCAAAAATTAGGTTGCCATAAGTGTGTGGGTCTATTTCTGGATCTTCAGTTCGATTCCATTGATCTACTGGTCTGTTTCTATACCAATACCATGCTGTTTTTACAACTGTTGCTCTGTAGTACAGCTTGAAATCTGGGATGGTAATACCTCCAGATGTTTTTTATTGTACAGGATTGATTTAGCTATTCTGGACTTTTTGTTATTCCATATGAAATTGAGGCTAGCTCTTTCCAAGTCTATAAAAAATTGTGTTGGTATTTTGATTGGAATTGCATTGAATGTACATATTGCTTTTGGTAGGATGGCAATTTTTATTATGTAGATCCTACCTATCCATGAGCATGGGAGATCTTTCCATTTGCTAAAGGCCTCTTCCATTTCTTTCTTCAAGGGCTTGAAGTTCTTGTTGTACAGGTCCTTTACTTGCTTGGTTAGAGTTACCCCCAGGTATTTTATGTTGTTTGTGGCTATGTGAAGGGGGTTGTTTCCCTTATTTCTTCCTCAGCCCATTTGTTTGTTGTATAAAGAAGGGCTTCTGATTTTTTTTTTAATTAATTTTGTATCCAGCCACTTTGCTGAATGTTTATCAGCTGTAAGAGTTCTCTGGTGGAATTTTTGGGATCACTTATGTATACTATCATATCATCTACAAATAGGGATAATTTGACTTCTTTGTTTCTGATGTTTATCCCCTTGATGTCCTTTAGTTATCCTTTTGCTCTAGAAAGAACTTCAAGTACTATATTGAAGAGATATGGTGAAAGTGGACATCCTTGTCTTGTCCCTGAGTTTAGAGGAAATGCTTCAAGTTTCTCTCCATTTATTTTGATGTTGGCCACTGGCCTGCTGTATATTGCCTTTATTATTTCTAGGTATGGCCCTTGTATGCCCGTTCTCTCCAGAACTTTTAGCATGAAGGGGTGTTGAATTTTGTCAAATGCTTTTTCTGCATCTAGCGAGATTATCATGTGTTTTTTTTCTTTCATCTTGTTTATATGGTGAATGACGTTGATAGACTTTCTTATGTTGAACCATGCCTGCATCCCTGGGATGAAGCCTACTTGATCATGGTGTATGATACTTTTGATGTGTTCTTGAATTCTGTTTGCTAGTATTTTATTAAGTATTTTTGCATCTATGTTCTTGAGGAAGATTGGTCTGAAGTTCTCTTTCTTTGTTGGGTCTTTGTGTGGTTTAGGAATCAAGGAGATTGTGGCCTTGTAGAATGAGTTTGGCAATGTTCTTTCAGATTCTATTTTGTGAAAGAGTTTGAAAAGTGTTGGTGTTAGCTCCTCTTTGAATGTCCGGTAGAATTCTATGCTAAAACCATCTGGCCCTGGGCTTTTTTTGGTTGGGAGATTTTTAATGACTATTTCTATTTCCTTATGGGTTATAGGGCTGTTTAATCTGTTTATCTGATCTTGATTTAGCTTCGGTAGGTGGAATCTATCAAGAAAATTGTCCATTTCACTTAAGTTTTCGAATTTGGTGGAGTATAGATTTTTATAGTAGGATCCAAATATTCTCTGGATTTCCTCAATGTCTGTTGTTATTTCTCCCTTTTCATTTCTGATTTTGTTGATTTGTGTTTTCTCCCTCTGTCTTTTAGTTAATTTGGCTAAGGGTCTGTCTATTTTGTTGATTTTCTCGTAGAACCAACTCTTGGTTTCATTGATTCTTTGTATAGTTCTTTTTGTTTCTAAGTTGTTGATTTCAGCCCTAAGTTTGATCTCCTGCCTTTGCTCCTCTTGGGAGTATTGCTTCTTTTTTTTCCAATTCACCCAGTTTAGCTGTTAATTCGCTAATATGAGCTGTCACAATTTTCTTTTTGAAGGCACTTATTGCTATGAACTTTCCTCATAGCACAGCTTTCAGTGTGTCCCATAGGTTTGGGTATGTTGTGTCTTCATTTTCGTTGGATTTTAAGAAGTCTTTGATTTCCTTCTTTATTTCTACCCTGACCCAGTGGTCCTCTACTAAAGAGTTGCTCAATTTCCATGTGAGTGTAGACTTTCTGTTGATTCTTTTGCTGTTGAAGTCCAGCTTTATTCCATGGTTGTCTGATAAGATACAAGGGGTTATTTCAATTTTTTTGTATCTGTTGAGGCTTTCTTTGTGTCCAACTATATGGTCGATTTTGGAGAAGGTTCCGTGAGGTGCTGAGTAGAAGGTGTATTCTTTTGTGTTTGGGTAAAACGTTCTGTAGATATCTGTTAGGTCCATTTGGTTCATGATCTCTGTTAGACTCATTATTTCTCTGTTTGGCTTCTGTCTTGATGATCTGTCCATCGTTGTGAGTGGGGTGTTGAAGTCTCCCACTATTAAAGTGTTTGGATCAATGTGCGATTTAAGTTTTAGAAGTGTTTCTTTTATAAATGTAGGTGCCTTTGTATTTGGGGCATAGATGTTCAATATTGAGATGACCTCTTGGTGAATATTTCCTTTAATGAGGATGTAATGCCCTTCTCTGTCTTTTTTTTATTAACTTCATTTGGAAGTCTATTTTGTTTGATATTAGGGTGGCTACTCCAGCTTGTTTCCTGGGTCCATTTGCTTGGAAAACCTTTTCCCAGCCCTTTACTCTTAGGTAGTGTATATTTTCAATAGTGAGGTTTGTTTCTTATATACAGCAAAAAGATGGGTCTTATTTACGGATCCAGTCTGTAAGTCTGTGTCTTTTTATTGGCGAGTTGAGTCCATTGATGTTGGTGGATATTAGTGACCAGGGGTTGTTATTTCCCATTATTTTGGTTTAGCTGGCTGTCTTGTGTTTCTTTTTGTTTAGTTGCTGTGGAGGTTTCTATTTCCTCTGTTTTCTTGGGTGTAGTTATCTTCTCTGGGTTGGAATTTTCCTTCTAGGATCTTCTGTAGGGCTGGGTTTGTGAGGAGATATTGTTTGAATTTGATTTTGTCATGGAATATCTTGTTTTCTCCTTCTATGTTGATAGAGAGTTTTGCTGTGTATAGTAGTCTGGCTGGGCACCTCTGTTCTCTCAGGGCTTGTAGGACATCCTTCCAGGCCCTTCTAGCTTTTAAAGTTTCTGAGGAGAAGTCAGGTGTGATTCTGATGGGTCTGCCATTGTATTTGACTTGGCCTTTTTCTCTTACAGCTTTTAATATCCTTTCTTTGTTCTCTACATTTGGAGTTTCTATTATTATGTGGCGAGAGGAGTTTCTTTTCTGATCTAATCTGTTTGGTGTTCTGTAAGCCTCTTGGATTTTTACTGGCATCTCTTTCTTTAGGTTTAGGAAGTTTTCTTCTATGATTTTGTTGAAGATATTTCCTGGACCATGGAGTCGGGAGTCTTCTCTTTCTTCTATGCCTATAATTCTTAGGTTCTGTCTTTTCATTGAGTCCTTGATTTCTTGGATGTTGTGGGTGAGAAATTTTTTAGCTTTCTCATTTTCTTTGGATGTTGTACTGATTTCTTCCATCGAATCTTCCATGCCTGAGATCCTGTCTTCCATCTCTTGCATTCTATTTTTCATACTCACATCTGTAGTTCCTGTTCTCTTCTCTTGATTCTCCATTTCCTCTTTTAACTCTGACTGTGTTTTCTTTATTGTTTCCATTTCTATTTTCATGTCTTGAATGGTAGTGTTCGTTTTGTACATTTCCTTCTCCAGTTTGCTTTTTTTGTCTGGAGATCTTTCATTGCTTTATCCTTTTCCTGTTCAAGCTGGGTCACCTTGGTTTGGAGCTCTTTAATGATGTTATTCGTTGTTTTGACTTGTAAGATTGTGGCTTCTTTGAATTCCTTCATAGTTTTAAGTTTTCTTGAAGGGACTTTATCACTTTCCATACTGTAGAATTGTCATCGTTTTCATGTGTTTCAGTTGCGGTGAGGTGGTTCGGGCTGGACGGAATAGCATTGCTTTCTTTTGTTGGAGACACTTCGCTCTGTTTTTTTTTTTGTCTGGGGCCTCTGGCCATGTGGAATTTTTTTGCTATCTTCTGGACTTGGGTCCAAAGGTATCACTGTGCTGTAGGATTCGAGTTGCCTTACTCCACCCCTATAAGGTGAGTCATTCAGTCCCGCCTCCCAGGTGGGGACCTAATTAATTCAGGTGGCGGAGATGTTTACAAGTAAGCTCTGATTCCCTGCCAGAAGGGCCTGTACTAGTACATAAGACTGATATATGACCATTTCAAATATCTCGCAGTTTGCCCAGGGTTGGTTCCTGTAGCGGGTAAGTCTGCAGTTCAGCTACAGTAGCCTTGCTGCTCCCGCAGCTTGGAAACTGGCCAGTGACATCACAGACTGTGATCTGTGGTCTGAAGGTACTTTGCAGCTCACTTCCAATGGTCGCAACCTTTCGCTAGATAATTGGATCCTCTGTGTGAGACCTGGGAGTGCCCAGCAGGGTGGGGATTATCTCTGCGTGGTTTCTGAATCTGTCAGCTGGGTATTAGGTTGGAACTTACTGGGGGTCTCTCCTTTTGGGGGGATGGGTTATCCCGATTCCCGGGTCCAGAGGTTTCCTAGCATGTCCGAGATTTGGAAGGGGCCTCCTGCCCAGGCATCTTCCATGGTCCCTGTGTAGCTGGGTGAGATTTAGAAGGGGTCGTGCCCTTTGTACAGCGTCCTGGAATGCTTGCCGCCTTGTGATTGTTGACCCCGAAATCACAATACGTCCGCGCCAGCCGCCGCCATCTTTGATCCCCCTTCACCATTTATTTTATGTTCTATCTTCAGTATACATTTTTTTCCTCAGCTGGGAATCAAAAGGCTGTAGCTGCCTGGTCATACTTTCAGGTGACCTACTACTTTTCATTGTATCACATCTCTGTTTTGAGGTGAATAGTATCCTGTTTTGTTCTCATGGTTCCATGGTTTGCCATGCAATATAGCACTGAAATATCTCCGTCTTTGACCCTTTTACTCAGAAGAGCTTTGACTCCTATGTGTCACACATAATTTATAATAATTTTGTGTGAAATTTCTATGAAGAATTTGAATGGTATTTTAATATCACAGCTGATTTTTGCTTTGTGTACTTTAAATATCTTGACATTATAGATTGCCTCAAACTATGGGACGTCTTTTCAAATTTTAATATCTTCTTAATTGTATTTTTCAGTGTATTGTAACATATCATATGTTTCCTTCACATCAAATAAGAACTTTGTTCAGTCAGTTGTATAATTACCCTTTTAGGTTGTTTTTGAGGATTGAACTCAAGTTATCAGACTAGAGCAGCAAGCACTTTACCTAGTGAGCCATATTGTCAATACAAATTTATTTTTTTATATTTATTTGTTACTTCAGGTTACATCTTCATCACAGTACCCTTTTTCTACCCCTCCCAGTTGTGCCCTCCCACCCACTACCCCCTATCCCTTCCATCCCACTCCTCTAGAGTGGAGTGTCCTTACATAACAGTCCCCTCCCTCAGTTTAGCAGTCATATGTGGGCCAAGAGCCTCCTCATACGCTGGGACCTACAAGGCAGCACCACTAGGGCAAAGTGTCTCACTGACAGGAAACAAAGTCTATGTTCCTGTTCCCTTTGGTTCATTGGCTGTAGCATTATTATGCTGTACTATATGGCTAAAATCTTATTATAAGTGAATAGATGGCATGTGCAACCTTCTGAGTCTGGGTTAGCTTACTCAGGATGAGCTTCTTTAGTTTCATCCATTTGGCTGCAAATTGAATGATTTCGCTGTTTCTGATAGCTGAGTAGTATTCCATTGTGTAGATATACCACCGTGTTTTTTTTTTTTTTTTTTTTTGGTTGTTTGGGGTTTTTTGTTTTGTTTTGTTTTGTTTTATCCATTCCTCAGTTGAGGGACATCTGGGTTGTTTCCAGTTTCTAGCTATTACAAATAAGGCTGGTATGAACATAGATGAAGAAACTTCCTTGTAATTTGGTGAGGAATCATTTGGATGTATACCCAGAAGTGGTTTGGCTAGATCTTGTGGTAGAGCTTTTCCAAGTTTTCTAAGATATTTCCAGACTGATTTCCATAGTGGCTGTACAAGCTTGCATTTCCACCAGCAATGGAGGAGTGTTCCTATTTCTCCACACCCTAACCAGCATGTACTGTCATTTCAGTTTTTGATCTTAGTCATTCTGACAGGTGTGAGATGGAATCTCAGAGTTGTCTTAAATTGCATTTCTGACGATTAAGGATGCTGAGCATTTTGTCAAGTGTCTCTCCAAATTTATTTTTTATTAGTGTTTTCCTATAGTATTCCTTAATTCAAAAAAGCTGTGTAATTATTTCAAATCACAATTGGTGTTTCACCAATATTAACTATGTACTTATAATTGTCCATTTTGCTCATAAAGCAAACTTGAGTATTTGGAAGTCAGAGGTGACTTTGAATATCTCAGGGAAAACATCAAATGTTCTCTTCTCTACATTATTTTACATTTATAGCTTTGAAGACTGCCTCATTTTCTTTAATTTCTGTATCTGACTTAACATTATTTTGACTATCATAACTTTTGAAATTCATTGAATTGTAGATCACTAGCTTCCCCCAACCCAAATTGTAAGAATGTAGCACAATATCTCAAACCTGTAAGAGAAATCCCTAAGGTTCACTGTAAACTTCTACCTTAAGTACTCAGAAACATATTTGGTAAATGTATTGCTTTTTGAGTGTCATTTTTTCTTTGTCTATGAAAATTCATGTAGATAGTTCCATGTCAGATATAACATTCAGCACCAAGAGGATTCATGACCCTGTGCAATGGTCATACCTAATTGGCTCAGAGACTCTTTCTTTTCTTTCTTTATTACTTTTATTTATTACTTCAATTTACATCTCGATCATAACCCCTCTCTCTACACCTCTTAGTTCTACCATCCTACATTCTACTCCCTCTCCCATATATCCTACACCTCTGGTGCGGGATGTCCCCACATATCAGCCTCCCTCAGTTCATCAGTGTTATGAGGACTAAGAGCTTCCTCTTGCACTGTGGGGCCTACATGGGAGCTCTACTAGAGCAAAGTGTCCCACTAAGATAACAGAGTCCTTGTTCCTCTTCCTTTTGGTCTGTTGATTGTAGGATAGTAATTATGTACTATATGGCTAAAATCCAGTTATAAATGAATATATTCCATGTTCATTTTTCTGGGTCTGGGTTAACTCACTCAGGAAGAGCTACTCTAGTTCCATCCATTTGTCAGCCAATTGCGTGATTTCCTTGTTTCTGATATCTGAGTAATATTCCATTGTGTAAATGTACCATGGATTTTTTTAATCCATTCTTTGGTTGAAGGACATCTGGGGTGTTTCCAGGTTCTAGGAATTATAAGAAAAGCTGTTATGAACCTTATGAAATTGAGAATCTTCTGTAAGGAAAAGGACAGTCATTAGAACAAAATGGCAGCCTATAGATTGGGAAAAAAATCTTTATCAACCTCACATCCAACAGAGGGCTAATATCCATAATTTATAAAGAACTCAAGAAATTAAACACCAAGAAACCAAATAATCCAATCAAAAAATGGGTACAATGCTAAACTGAGAATTCAAAAAAGAGGAATCTGTAATGACAGTGAAACATTTGAAGAAATGCTCAACATCCTTAACCATAAAGGAAATGCAACTCAAGACAATTCTGAGATTCCATGTTGCACTTGTCAGAATGGCTAAGATCAAAAACTCAAATGATAGCCCATGCTGTCGAGGTTATGGAGAAAGGGGAACATGCCTCAATTGCTGGTGGGAATGCAAACTCTTATAACCACTTTGGAAATCAGTCTGGAAATATCTTAGAAAACTTGGAATAGCTCTGCCTCAAGACTCATCCCTACCACTTCTCGGCATACATCCAGACAATTCTTCAAACCCCAAGGACATCTCCTCAACTATGTTCATAGCAGAGACTCTTTCATTACTGTTGTGATATATAGTGTACAAAACCTTCCTTTGACCAAGCAGGAGGGATATTTTATTTTTTGTTAATTCTTGTGGTTTAACTTCATTTGTTTGTGCTTTTGGGTCTCTTTATCTTTTAACAATGCAATTATATCAATTTAAATTTTTCTTAATGTTTTCATGTTAAATACATCAAGACTGACATGATACTGGCAGCATCTCAGATACAATGTTTGTGAAGTGCTAAATGTTATGGTTCCAGATGGATTTTGTGCCAATCCTTGTAAGGCTTTTATAGTTTTTCTCTCTCTCCTCTTGATTTTGAGAAATCTTTACTCTGTGTACTTCAAGAACTTGGTACTGCAGTGAACATTCATTTATATATTTATTTATTTTAGTGTTAAGGTGAAATAAGAACAAACTCCCAGTTGGTAAAATCTGGAAACTTTTCCTTTGGATTGGCCCCTATTCCTTAGGGATTTCATAAGTATCAGGATTTACTGCTGTAAAAATTTATTCCTGTTGCCCTAAGTCTTGTTTAACACAATAATAATTTTAACATTTTTTGTGTGTGTGTGTGTGTGTGTGTGTGTGTGTGTGAATGTGTTTGTGTGTCTATGTGTGTGTCTCTATGTGTGTGTCTGTATATGAGTTTAGAACTACACTGATTATTTATATACAGGTATGGGTGGAACATAGAGTTTAGCTGTGGATTTCTGCACCAGCCCCTTCCTGTTAGGGTGATGTGAAAGCTGCTTGTATTCCATTGTTAGTTGGTTGCCCACTGTCTTTCTTATTATAGGAACTGACAATCACTTACTCCAAAATTATGTTTGTCACCCTTGCTTCTGCAAAACTTCCTGATTGTAGAATAAATTGCTGACTCTATGCTGAGCAGGGAGAGGTAGGCAGAGCAAGGGACACAGTTTTGGAGGGTCAGGGGAGATGAAGAAGAAGCTGGGAAGGACAAAGGACAGTTTCCAGAGGAGATTACAACAGTAGACATGGGGAACTTTGGACTGGTGGACCGTAATTGATAGTAGGGTGATAGAATACATTTTATGCTCTGCTTGGTGTTCAGTCTTAGTCTCCATGTGTGGTTATTTCCCCCAAATATTGATTGGTTATGGATTAAGGAGTAACTAAGCTTTATTAACATTATACATGAATATTAATTATTAATATTCATCAACAATTTCCATCTTCTTTTTAGAAACAGGATCTGTTACTGAATCAGAAATTCACCACATTAATCCATGAATCTTAGGGGCCCTCCTGTCTCTGCCTCCTCAGATCTCATTTCCAGGTACCCCCAGCCTAACCTGGCTATTTATTTGAGTCCTAGATATTATATATCAGAGCCCTGTACAATCATGGTAAACAATCTCCCAACTGATTCATTGTCCAGTTCCTAATTTTATCGTTTTAAGACTGCTACTTTAACAAGACAAAAATCTTTTCTACTCTGTATAATTTTCAAAATGAATGAATGCTAAAGGACTTCTCATATACTCATGTAGCTGGTAATAGTTGTGACCAGAACATCTTGAATATTTATCCAGTGCTATGGTTTGGATCAAATAGTCCAATGTCCTCAGCTAGGCATCTCAAAACCTCCATGAGCAATTGGAAGGAGGATTATCCAAACTCATTTTTTGTTCCTCAAATATATTTTAAATTATCAATGGAATTTCTAGAATATGTAGTTCACCAGGTATTAGGTAAAGTAGTGTGTTTAACTGTTTACACTATTTGCCACAGAAGCAGGAGGCAGATGACACTCTGTCACTTATTATACTCTGATCTCATTGCAGTAGGAGAGACACGTTGAAGTAGGAACTATTGCTAATCTATAAAGAAATAGATGCCTACCAGGGCAAAGTAAACAGGACAAATCACTAAAACACACTTGTAAATTTTGTTCAAACTTGAGGAAAGTAGGCGTGGACTCCTTTGTAGCCTGTTATAGGAATGTGCACTTCACTGTTAACAATTGGGCAGGATTCTGGTGTTATCTACACCCAAAGAGTTATAAACAGAGAAGCAAGTTCAGCAATATTTCAATATTAAATGCAAGTGATATACATGTTTCTGGTTTGAAGAGATTGCAAAAGGTGCATGGACAAGTTGCACATGTGTTCTTGACCTAAGCAACATTAACTACTTTGTTCTAGACTTTTTCCTATAGATTATGGTAAGGTTCCTTTACTGGGGTCTCTAAGGAAAAATGTAAACAAGTATGTGGTACATGCTCTCATACTATTCTGTCATGTATGTGTGTTTGATGGGGGTTTGTTATGTTTGTAGCAAAGGTGCCTATTTGTAGAGATGCTTGCATATGGAGATAAGAGGAAAATCCTGGGAATCATATTTCTGGTGCCACCCACTCTTCTGTTGTGTGTTGTTTTTGTTGTTGTTGTTTGTTTATTACTTTGGCTTGATAATGTTTTGAACTTGTAAGAAGCTCACAAATGAGGCTAGGCTGGCTGGCCAGGAAGTCTTGGGTATATGTCTGTCTTTGCGTCTTTGGTGTTCATATTGCAGACTAGGGCTATCACACTGAACATTAAAAAAAAAAAATGGGTTCTTGGAGTTTAATTCAGGTCCTAGTCCTTTAAACGAATAATGTTATTGAGTGGGGCATTGGGTCAACCCCATGCTAGCATTTCATGAAAGAAGATAGCTGCATTAGAGTATGCCCTGTCATGGTGGCCTACAAGAGCCATGGTCAGAGATTTGAGTAGACTAACTTGCTTGCTGTTCTTTGTGGTTACAAGACACACTCAGGTAAAAAAAAATATATATATTTAGTAACAGTTGTTAATATTTTAGGTGATAATACATTTCTTAAAAATTAAGAAATCGACCTTAGGAATGTCTAAAGAAGAGGTACATGTATATTTCCGTTAATGGACGCAGTATGAACCCATTTTGTAGTCATAGGAATATTCACTGGAGAGGAAATAAAAAAGAGTAAACTTTTAATATTCAGGGAATGAGATGATATGTTCCATGACTATCAGCTAATCTGTCCCTTGTTATACAAACTCATTAATAGAGTAACAGTATACTGGCTGTTGAAGTTTTGTATGAATTAATCAACACCACTAAGCTCTTATAAAGCTGCCCGTGGCCTCCAAGATGGCATCATTCCACTGCAAATGTGGAGAAAGGCATCCAAGGGAGGAGTAATGGAATAGACTCTCACAATCCAGATTTGCCTTTCCTATTAGTCACGCTTTTGCACAAATCACCATCTGTGATAGTTACTCATTATCATGTTACTTCACATCACATTGCTTTTTAGTAAGAGATTTGTGTTAGCGCAAATCATGTGTGGAAATAGACTCTTGGTGATGGATCTCAGTGATTTTAGCATTTCCCATTCTAACTTAAAAGAATGACTTGGCTTTTAAAGGGTTTGATTTTATTGCCATCTCAGTGGCAGTACCTTGACAGGCTGTGATAATGTCCTCTTGGCTCAAGGAAAAATCATGAGCTCTAACTCAAGGTCAGTTATGTGATATAATTTCTTTCATTAGTAAGACTGAAATAAGGAATTAGTGTTAAAACCTTCAGTGGTTAATGCTGGTAAATATCTTGTCGGTTTCTTCCCTGAGAAATCTTTTCTCCCTATTTACACATCTTGGTACTACTGATTGAAGACTTTTAGTATTTAAGGAAATGTTTTATTAGGAACGAACTTTGAGACATAAATTTGAAGGAGAAATTTAAGAAAAGGAAAAGTATCTCTCAGAAGAAGTGCAAAAATAACTACAAAAGAAACAAGAGATGAGGGGAATGGAACAATAAATGGAGGAGAAAGATAAGAAAGAAAGGAAGGAGAGAGAGAAGAAAAGGAAGGAAGAGAGGAAGGGAATATTAAGAAAGTGCAGCAGATCTTGTCTTACTGAACAAATCACGGTGTTGTTTGTGTGTTTGTGGTTTTTCATGTTTACTTCATAAGACCGGTCTTGGTGTCATTGCTGAAGTCACTCACCATGTTCTTGTTTCTCACTAGAGAACAGGTGTGGCTTCAGAACCCAAAAACTAGGTCACTTCAAGTTTGTGTAAATAATTTGAAATCTTGGAGATAAAAAAAATATATATATATGGATTAGAAATTGTTACTTTTTTAATCAACTGTGGATAGAGCAGACTGTCATTAATGTATGCTAACTGTGTCCCCAGAGTGTCATTCATTATCACTTCCCTCTCCTGAGACTTAGTTATTTAACTTTTATTTGACTTCTGAGAAAACATGATTGTTTCACTAAAATCAACTTTATTATTGTTTGAGGGAGACTACTTAAAATGAGGATAAATGTTGTTCAGAGAATTTGGTAACTTGTACATCACTGTAATCCATAAGAAAAAGGAACTTAACTTTTTCCATGAGAACTGAACCATGGTTGGCAGACCTGGAGGGCAACCTCACTGGGAAAATTGAGAAAAATCACAAGGACTTTGAAGCTAATCTGGTTTCATGGAGAAATCCAATTATTCTTTTATTTTTCTTTCAATGTAAGACATCACATGTTTTTATATCACACTTGTTTTTATTTGTTTATTTTAAATAACAAATATAATACATTTAAGACACACTAAAGGTCTTTAAATATATAGATCTCAAAGTTTTATTTATGAATCAAACATCTTTTAACATTCTTCTATTAAGAGGCCTTGCATAGGGCTAGTTCCAATTTTAAATTTAAACCAAAAGACTGATTTATTTTAATATGACTGTGCTGAACTTAGCATCCTTTTACAATGGAGAAGTTGCCTTTTGTTTCCATAACACTGAGGCTCAACCATTGTGTTGCAAAACTGATCAGACTTCTAGAAATAATCAAGGTCAGCTCAACTGCTGGAACACAGGCCTTCAACTCTCCTCCTGCTTGACTGCAGAACTTGAGAAGTAGAGGACATAATGAAATCCACATAAACAGAGCAAAGAAATAAGGAATATCTGAGGCAATAAACATTGGGCCATAGGACACAGACGCCTGATGATTAATAATTAATTCCAGTTTTCACATAGACTAGTCATAATCAGGTTATGTATCCTTAAATTCCACATATTTTCTGTCTCATAGATTTTTACCAGCCAATGACTAGTTAGAATTTGAAAGCAAAATTGTGTCTGTAATGAACATATACACATGTTTTTATATGTCATTAGTAGTGTAAACAATACAACATAACAACTTTTTCTTTTTTTATTCCTGATTTTTTAATTGAAAATAGATTCTTCTCTTATACAATATATCCCAAACACAGTTTCCACTCCCTTTACTCATCAGTTTCAACTCACCTCTTTCCTCTCCACATCCTCTCCCCTACTGTTTCCTTTCAGAAAAGAGCAGGCCTCCAAGAAACAACAACCGTACATTACAAAACAAAATCCAATAAGACAAGGCCGAAGCCCTTTTAATACAAGCTGGACAAGGCAATTCAATAGGAGAAAAAGATTCTCCAAAACAGTCAAAAGAGTCAAAGGAGACATACCCAACATCTACTGTTAGGAGTCTCACAAAAACAATGAGCTACAGCCACAGCACAAATTCAGAGGACCTGATTCAGATTCTTACAGGCCTCATGCTTGTCTCTTAATTTTCTGTGAGTCCAGTATGAGCCCTTTTAGTGAATCCAGTGGATCATATTCTCCTGCTGTCCTCTATTCCCTTTGACTCCAACAATCCCCTCCTCTTCTGCTGTGTTCCCACAAACTCTGAGGGGAGGGTTTTGATGGAGACATTCAATTTAGACTCTCTCTCTCTCTCTCTCTCTCTCTCTCTTTCTCTCTCTCTCTCTCTCTCTGCATAATGTTTGACTGTGGATTTCTGTACCCATTCCCATCTGCTACTGGAGGATGCCTCTCTGGACAAGGAATTGGTCTAAGAATAGAGCAGAATATCATTAGGAATCATTTCACTGGTTTTGTTTCATTTTGCTTTGTTTTATTTTGTACTATTTATATTTGTTTTTATCCTAGGTCTCCAGGATACCCAGTCTCTGATTCCTGCCCATCTAGATACTGTAGGGAAAAGGATTGCTCTCATAGCATGTGTTTCAAGTTAAACCAAGCTTTAGTTGGCCACTTCCACAAGCTGTTAACCACTGTTGCCCTACCACATCTTGTAGGCAGGACAGATTGTAGGTAGAGAATTTTGTGGCTGGATTGATGTACTGGTTACACTTTCCATAGCCTACAGAGTACCTTACCATGTCAAAGAAACTGGAAGACAGGAGTGAAGGTTCCTTGTAGTTACCAACTCGACCTCTTTACATTCAGTGAGCTATGTGGATGTTGTCCTCAGCAACGGTTCCCAACTGTCAGTTTTGGAAAGAAACCTGTTTAGGAAGGTTTAGGAGTCACCATGGAACTCCGTCAACAAACAACTCAACCAAATTCAGCCTAGTCCCACCACGGGAAGTCTTGCCTGGCTACAGAAGATGTCCAGTTCAGCCTCCTAATCTTCCATTACTAGGAGGACTCCCTAGGGTCACATTTATGGATTCCAGAAAGTTTCCACTGTACTAAGTATTCATACCACCTCCAAATACCTCTTAATTCCAGATGTCCCTTCCTGTACTCTCTCCCTCCATCCCTTACACCCCCATCCCTCATGCTCCTATCCCCATATGCCCCCAGTCCCAACAAAATATATTATATCTCCCATTCTCAGGAAGATCCATGTGTACTCCCAGAGCACCCTTGTTATCTAACCCTCTTTCTTAACTAACTTCTGGATTGTAGATTGATTATAATTTACTTAACAGCTAATATCCACATATAAGTGAATACATAACGTTTGTATCTTTCTGCACCTGGGTTACCTCATGAAGGACGATTTTTTTTTTTCTATTTCCATCCATTTGCCTGGAAACTTTATGATGTCATTTCTTTAACAGCTAAGTAATACTTCACTTTGTAAATGTTCCAGTTTTTAAAAATTCCATTCTTGTGTTGAGTAACATTTATCTTATTTCCAGTTTCTAAATATAGCTGCATTGAACATAGTCAAGCATGTGTCCTTATGGTAGGATCAAGTGTATATGCCCAAGAATGGTATAGATAGGTCTTGAGGGAGATCAATTACAAGTTTTCTAAGGTAGTACTATATTGCTTTCCATAGTGACTGTACAAATTTGCACTCCCACGAGCAATGGAGGAGTGTTCCCATTGTTACACATCTAAAAGCTTCTGTAAGGCAAAAGGTTAGCATCAATGAGGCAAAGCAGCAGCCTACAGAATGTGAGAAGATTTTTTCCAACTCCACATCTGCTAGAGAACTCAAGAAATTAAATATCAGAAACCTCCAAATAATCCAATTTTTAAAATGGGGTGAGATCTAAACAGAGAATTCTTTTTTTTTAATAATTTTTTTTTATTTCTTCAAGTTACATCTCAATCACAATCCCCTCCCTACTCCCCCCTCCAGTCCCCCCCTTCCCCCCCCCCCCCCCCCCACCCCCCCCTCCTCCTCCCCTCCTTTTTTTTTTTTTTTTTTTTAGTTTAAGGTATTTCTCTTTTCCCCCCAACAGCTCTCCCTTTCAGTTCAAAAAATGGTTCTTTTTCTTATAACTATAAATACAATACAAAACAACAGAAATAAATAGGCCACAATTATAAAAGTTATATGGCTTAGCATACATTCCCAATGTCCAGTCTGTATGTATTTGGCACCTGACTTTAACATTCTACTATCTAACCATCTCCATGAGTTTAAAGTTCTATATCTAACTCAGCTTTCATACTAACTTGCCTCATAATTTTAAAAATATCTTCTTAGATCCAGAACACCCTCTTGATTCCTAAACAACTCAAAATTTAACTATGAGACTCTAGCTATCTATTCTTCAACCACCTCAGAGACCTGAGAGGGATGAATATATCTGATTATATAGGAAGTGAAGGGCCTGCAGCTTCCAAAACTAAAAAATGACATACCAGTGGCTGCCTGGACAGTTCCCATTTTCTCTCCATACATTACAGCATCAATCTTCAGCCATTTGGCCCCATTTCACTGACAGACTTTGGTTGTAGAGCAGGAATTATGAAGGACTTACCTACCCTGTCTTGGCAGAGCGAGGCTGTCGACTTATCTGCTTCCAAGTTTTGTCCTTTTTGGACAGATTTCTGTCTACAATTGAAGCAAGGGGTTTTTCTTGCCAAGAGAACGGCTTACCACCAATTCAATCATCTCCCACTGGAGATTCTTCGATGCTCATCTTCTACTTGGAGTAGAATAGGGGTGCTGTCAGGAGCTGACATGTCTCGATATCAAAAAATCTTAAGTTAAGAAAACATCTTTGAATGCCATATTCTGCAGATCTCTTGAGGTTTTTGAAGATGCCCTATCTATCTTTTATATTTAGATAAGCAAATATTGCTTGTCTCTTAGCAACTTGATTTCTGAGTAGCTTAGAAAATAACTGTGATAGACTGTCATAGTAAGTAACAAAATGACACGTTTTCATGACTATTAGTTTCCGTTTCTTAATTATCCTAAACAGTTTATGTCAGTTGGTAGTGAGAGGTCAAAACTTGACATTTCATTTTTAAGTATTACTATGAACAATACCTTTAAGAAGCATTACCCTTAATTTTGTATCAATATACAAAGATCAATACCAATGTGACCAAATATAATCTTAATTTTGTATCAATATACAAAGATCAATACCAATGTGGCCAAATATAATCTTAATTTTGTATCAATATACAAAGATCAGTACCGATATAGCCCAATACAATCTTAATTTTACATTAATATACTAGGGTCAATACCATTGTGGCCAAATATAATCTTAATTTTGTATCAATATACAAAGATCAATACCGATATAGCCCTATACAATCTTAATTTTGCATTAATATACAATGATCAATACCAATTTAGACAAATATAATATTAATTTTGTATCAGTATACAAAGGTATAAGGCTATATTCAATAATCTGTCCTTTTTTTTTTGATCTTTCCTATACTATGTCTATGTCTCATTTTTCTCAAGTCTGTTCACTCCTATATAGGAGAGAAAGGAGGATACAGAAAAGCAAAAGAGAGAAGTCCCTGGGTCTAACCTCCAAATCCCATTTAACAAGACCATTTAAGAGCTTGTAGTCTTTTCCCCTAAATAACAAAATTTTCTATTATCTATCAAATAACCAAAGGGGGAGAACACCCTCCCCACCTTCTGGGGATGGGACGTTGTTCTCTTAAAATGACTTCCTGCTGATTTCTTAATAGAGGAATCTTAAATGGCTGAGAAACATTTGAAGAAAATGTTCAACCTCCTTACCCATCAGGGAAAGTTAAATCAAAACCATTTTGAGATTCCATCTTATACTTATAAGAATGGTTACACTCAATAACAACTTTTTATCTTGGGTTGTAATAAATATTTCAAAAGTGACTTAATATGTATAGGAAGATGTATCTTTGCTTAATAAATGCTACGGTGTTTTATCTAACATTTGAGCACACAGCCTCTTGTATCTACTAGGCTTCCTATAGATGATGCCTTTTAGGTTCTGAGAGGTAACCACCATTTTACAAGACATTATTTAGCAAATCAAAGCAATTGCCACTGCTTTTTTCATTTTCTAATCTCAGCTCCATTTCTCTTTCTTTTGTTTCAACATCAATGGTCTGGGAGTATATAACACTCTTCCTATTGTTTTGTGGAAAACCTTTTCTAAGGCAGTTAGAATTTCAAGACCTCATCTGTAAGGACTTCTTTTCTATTAATTTTAAATGTTGATTACAATATATTTACATCACTTTTCTCCTTCCCTTTCCTTCCTCCAATCTATCCCACATGTTCTCCCCTCCAACTTCTCCCATGTCTCGTTCTTTAATCCCCCTCAAATTCATGGCCTTGTTTTTTTAATATTACTGTTTTACACACACACACATGCACACATATAAATACAACCATCAAAGTCAGTTTAGTGCTACTGGTACATGCATAATTTTAGGTCTGACCATTTGGTATTGTATAAACAATTAGAGATCTCATCCATGAGGAGAGTAATTCTCTACTTCTCAGCAGCCAGTTTTCTGCATATCTTTATCTAGGCATGGATCCCTTCAGATTTCCTCTTTCCATGTTAGCACGTCTATTGGTTCTGACATTATTCTGATCATATTGACACAGTCATATTGTTATGGTATTATGGATGTAGCTTCACTGATATACCTGAAAGACAAACTCACATAGCAGACTTCCTATTCATATAGTTCTTCCAGTCTTTTTACTTCCTCTTCTGAGATGTCCTCTGACCCTTACATGTAAGAATTTTGTTGTATCCACTGGGGTTGGAAAATGTACAATTGCTGTCTGTATTTTGAGCAGAAGTGTATTTCTATGAAGGTCTCCCTATATAGCAAAGAAAATTTTCTTAAACAAAGGATGAGAGCTACATGTATCTGTGTGTATAGGGAAGTGTTTTAGAATGCAATAAGGAATTCTGCTGGTCTAGTAACATGTTGGTAGTAGGTTCTCCTCTAATATCCATGATAGCACTAGGATTGGGTAGTTAGCTAGGTTTCTTGTAATAGGCATGATTGCCTTCCTGTTTTGAGTGATTAAGTCTAATTAGGGAGCTATTGTTTACTGCCAAGATATAAGTGCCACTATTATATCTTTAAATATATTTAAGGGCTTTCCATTGTTCTTCATAGGCATCACAGTTGGATAGGATTCCCTGTTTTGGACCTTTCATAACACATTCTGATAGTATCAAATGTAATTTTTAGGGAGAGGGCTTTCATGTCAGATCAGACTCACCAGTAATCTTCTAAGTCCTATATCAATAATACATAATACAATTTCAGCAATTGTGACTTACCCACACTAATTAATTTCTCCATTTAATCAATATTTGTGTGCTTATGTTATTTTTTTCTGAGAATAAAATTTATATAGCCACTACACAAATCATTTTTATCATCACACTTTGGAGAATATCGTCCATATAATGTTGCTTTTGCTTTTGTTTTTCTTTTTCAACATGGGTCATTTCCTTAACACTTCTTTTCATAATGAATATTTTCAATTTAGTCTATCACAATTTTACACACGTATATAATGTTTGTTGATCACATCCATTCCCCAACATCTTTTCCCAAAACCCAAGGAACCCTAACATATTTCTGTCCCATCTTCATAGCTTCTTCATTTTTTTTATAACCCACCAAGTCCAATCACTGGTGACAACACACAGAGTAGTATAGAGCAATCTACTGTAAAAATAAATGGCAGCAGCCATATCCCTAAAGAGAGATAAGTCCCTCTCCTACAACAGACATCAAACAACATTAGCTCCTAAGCTATGGATGTAGTCTCATAATCTCTTTTCTGTTTGTGCTTAGGATTTTTTCTGACTTGAATTTATGTAATTTATATGTAGATAACCATAACTGCTATGAGTTTATTACTGCAAAGGCAGTGGCATATATAGAAGTCAGCATTTCTTAGCACTTCTCTCCACCCTTGGATTCTTAAATTCTTTCTAAACCATCTTCTATAATGTATCTTGAGCCTTGGGGACTGGACACAATTTAAGGCTTAAAACTGTGTATCCAACAGTTACTTGTTCTCAACACATTGAACAGTTATGAGTCTCTGCATTGTCACCCACTGAAAAGAAAGAAGTTCTGACCAAGCTTGAGAACAGCACTAGTTTATAGATATTAACACAAATACTTAGTTGTGATTTAAAAACATATTTATGTAGTAAAATATCACTAGTATTTTCTTCAGTCATAAGCTTTTGACTAAGGTTACAATACCTCTAAGAGCCTACACTTACTTGCTAGGTCAAGGTCACCTGGTATGTAAGAAAGGAATTAAATCAGGCCCATTGAAGGGTCTACAGTAAAACTGAGTCTGTGGCTAATTTACTGAAAACAAATAGACTTTTCATACCTTTACCAGAAATAGAATATAATGGCAGTTTCCAAGATCAGTACAGTTGTAGTAGTCAGGATACTGTGATATTTAGAAGCTAGTCAGGCTACATAAGATTAATGTCTAAGACCAATTGTCTTGTTACACATCCATGTTTCTCTGACATCTGAAGAAACATTCAGAGAAACTCAAACTGACTTGAAGTCTTCAAAGCCTAAGGCGGTGAGCCTGTCTCTCAGGAACTAGAAGGTTCATTGTGCCCTAAGAGCCATGGACTGTAACCTGAAAGCCCATGACACATGATTCTTTTTTTTAAGAATTTATTTTTTATTTCTTCAAGTTACATCTCAATCACAATCCCCTCCCTACTCCCCCCTGTAGTCCCACCCTTACACCCTCCTCTCCCCCCCAACCCCCCATTCTCTACCGATTTTTTTAGTTTAAGGTATTTCTTTTTCCCCCTCACAGCTCTCCCTTTCGGTCCAACAAATGGTTCTTTCTCTTATAACAATAAATACAATACAAAACAACAGAAATAAATAGACCACAATTGTGAGAGTTATATGGCTTAGCATACATTCACAATGTCCAGTCTGTATGTATTTGGCACCTGACTTTAACATTCTACTATCTAACCATCTCCATGAGTTTAAAGTTCTATATCTAACTCAGCTTTCATACTAACTTCCCTCACAATTTTAAAAATATCTTCTTAGATCCAGAACACCCTCTTGATTCCTAAACAACTCAAATTTTAACTATGAGACTCTAGCTATCTACTCTTCAACACCCTCAGAGACCTGAGAGGGATAAATATATCTGATTATATAGGAAGTAAAGGGTCTGCAGCTTCCAAAACTAAGAAATGACATACCAGTGGCTGCCTGGACAGTTCCCATTTTTTCTCCATACATTACAGCATCAATCTTCAGCCATTTGGCCCCGTTTCTCTGACAGACATTGATTGTAGATTAGGAATTATGAAGGACTTACCTACCCTGTGTTGGCAGAGCTAGGCTGTCAACTTACCTGCTTTCAAGATTTGTCCTTTTTGGACAGCAGTCTGTCTACAGTTGAAGCAAGGGGTTTTTCTTGCCAAGAGAAAGGCTTACCACCAATTCTACCATCTCCCACTGGAGATTCTTTGATGCTCATCTTCTACTTGGAGTAGAATAGGGGGTGCTGTCAGGAGCTGACACGTCTCGATATCAAAAAATCTTGTTAAGAAAACATCTTTGAAAGCCATATTCTGCAGATCTCTTGAGGTTTTTGAAGATGCCCTATCTATCTCTTATATTTAGATAAGCAAATGTTGCTTGTCTCTTAGATGCATGATTCTTAAGGCAGCTAGTCCATGTCAACTCTATAGTTCCCTACAAATACCGGGCATGAATTTTTCTCATGCAACAGACCTCTAATTCATCCAAAAAGTGGATGGTTATCTCTTAAACCATGCCTGTATTACATTAGAGGGAAAATATTTCCTGGAAGGTCTGATTGTAGAATTCAGGGTAGAATCCTACTGTTTAGTAAAGCTATTAATGACTTTTCCCATCAGTGAATTTGCACAGCAACTTCAAACCCTACAGAAGCTACTCAGTAGATAAGAAGTTTCCTGGTCAGTTCTAGTTTGATTTCTCTGTGCCCTACAAACTATGTTTGGTATAATTTTGATTAATGAGTTGAAGATTGAGTTCTGACTCAACACTGATCAGATTACTAAATTTATAATCAATAACATAATATTTATAAAGTAAAAATACAGTCTATGAGTCTTTGCATTACATAGATATTATTATACTTTTCTACAAATCTGGGAAGCTAAAACTTCTTGAACAGTGTGTTTCTTTGCATCTTGAGATTTTCTTAGATTTTTTTCTCAGTTTGAGGACTATTGACATTGGCAGAAATATGTATTCCAATTTTCTTGATGCAAAGTGATAAAATGTGAGTCTGAGACTCTCACCCATCTTTCTTTGATTGTGTGTTTCTAATTATTAAAAAATAAAGTCCTTATCCAGACTTAATAGAAATCGCTTAGAACAACTGCTGAGTATAGGAGAAAGGTCTTTTTTAAATAATTTATTTTTTATTTCTTCAAGTTACATCTCAATCACAACCTCCTCCCTACTCCCCCCTCCAGTCCTATCCTTCCACCCTCCTCCCCCTCAACACCCCATCCTCTACCCTTATTTTTTTAGTTTAAGTTATTTTTCCCCCCAACAGCTCCCCCTTTCAGTCCAACAGATGGTTCTTTCTCTTATAACTATAAATACAATTGAAAACAACAGAAATAAATAGGCCACAATTATGAGAGTTATATGGCTTAGCATATATTCCCAGTGTCCAGTCTGTATGTATTTGGCACCTGACTTTAACATTCTACTATCTAACCATCTCCATGAGTTTAAAGTTCTATATCTAACTCAGCTTTCATACTAACTTGCCTCACAATTTTAAAAATATCTTTCTCTTGGCAAGAAAAACCCCTTGCTTCAACTGTAGACAGACTGCTGTCCAAAAAGGACAAAACTTGAAAGCAGGTGAGTCGACAGCCTAGCTCTGCCAAGACAGGATAGGTAAGTCCTTCATAATTCCTGCTCTACAGTCAATGTCTGTCAGAGAAACGGGGCAAAATGACTAAAGATCGATGCTGTAATGTATGGAGAGAAAATGGGAACTGTCCAGGCAGCCACTGGTATGTCATTTCTTAGTTTTGGAAGCTGCAGGCCCTGTACTTCCTATACAATCAGATATATTTATCCCTCTCAGGTCTCAGAGGTGGTTGAGTAATAGATAGCTAGAGTCTCATAGTTAAATTTTGAGTTGTTTAGGAATCAGGAGAAAGGTCTTATACATGGCTTTCACAGGCTGATTATTGTGCTCAGAGATCTAGTTACCTCCCTTTCTGAGGCACTCTGTGATTGGATAATAAAAGCTCCTGATGACCATTTAGCCCTGCATAGAAAGAACAGAAAGGTGGAACTTTCTGAGACTAACTAAGGAATCCTGGGAAAACACATAGGAAGGCTTTCTTCCTGCAAGGACTCTGAAGCAGAAGTACATCTCTTTGTGAGCTCTGAAGTTATAGCAAGCCACATGCTGGATTGAGCACAGTTGGGGAGATTAACTTAGATTAGCTAATTGAGAGTCAGCTAAGGCATAACCTTTGAAACATTAAACGGTCTTGATGTATTTAATTACTAGGGAAAAGGCCACCCTTGGTTGAAGGCTTTATTACCAGGACAGGTCAGGCCACCAGCTAAGGCTAGCCAGGTCTGCTGCTCTCCTACCAGATCCTGCCAGTTTCTCTGTCAGCCTGATATAACAGCTTATTGTTATTAATAAATATATTTGTAAACTAAGTTTTGGATTTACCCGAGATATAGATTTCTGGAATTCACAATATTATGATTGGTCTATATTGGGGTCTTTACCATTAAAAAGAAAGAAAGCTTTTCTAGGTAAGGAATACCTCTTCTAGTGTTTGACCTAAGACATGAAGCATTAAGTCTTAGGCTGTAGACTGGAAGACGTAGGTGCTTAAACTTCCATCTTCTGATAAACAGGTTTAAAGCTTTAAGTTTATGATGGAAGACACTTTCAGCTATAGCTGTTCAATAGTGAGTCTTGTTGCCCTTGGTCTGACTCCCTGTATCCTGGACTCAGTAGCTACTAGCAACATCTATAATATGTGATCAGTGGAAGCCACAGATATAACTTTCTAGCCTTGAGTGTTGTGACACATGGTTTCTAATACTAGCCAGTGCTTTTAGGCCTCAGGTCATAAAAACTTTAGATTTTACAGCAAATAGTGTTAGTGGTCTTGGAAGCTGATACTTGGCCTTGGCTCTTAGTGCTTGTCAGGTTCTTAGAACAAATGACTAAGGTCAGCAACCTATCTTTTCTTTTTCAGGGTCTGACAATCTTCATCTGCTTTTTTCAAGGGAAACAAAGCCATCGACATCATCATGTGTCCATTTTGTTTTCTTTTCATGTTACTAGCTCATCCTAGTCTACTACCAGTATTCCAAGAAGTCAAGAAAGATTATTCAGCAAAAGCCTTGACTGAGCCTAATGTCAAAACAGCATGATGCAGCACAGAAAGTTAGCTCTTGGGTGACTCCAAAAGTAAGATACATAAGCTTATTATGCAGTAAAGGGACATGGCATGGGCATAAAATGTGAATGCAGTATTTAAATTTGCAACGGTTTACCAAGGTTTTCAGTTTATCAATCACAAATGCTAAATAAGACCAAAACTCAGATCCTACAGTACTCTCTCTACTCAGACATTTTGTTAAATCTCTGGAAAAATCTGACTGCTTCCACCAATCCATGTGTAGATTTTTCAGGGTTGGTTGTATCATCTACACTTCAAGGTTTGTCTTGGTTGCAGGCACCAGTTTTCTGGAGAAGTTGTAACAAGAACAAAACCTGGTATAGAAAGAGCCATGGATTCAGTTGCTTTGTTCCTCAATTCTGTACTTTAGTGTTCTTCAGAGGGTTAGTGGACAATTTAGAACTGACAAGATAACTTGTAGACAACCTGGCCATGTGACAACGTTCCTTGTCACATGGCCAGGTTGTCTACAAGTTATTTTGTACAGGAGGCACTTCCCAAGTGAGACAATAAGCATGAGAATGATCTGGAAACTTCCAGACAGGAGGCTGTGTGCCTTTTTCTAAGACCATAACTTTTTCAGAAGAAGCAAGTGAGTATGTATATCAAGACACGAACAACAGGATAACATTGATAATGATACTTTGACAGAGAATGGTTTTCACAATATTATTTTTAATTGCCACCCTTCCAAATGTCCCTTGAGAGGGTTTTGTCCTTCCGTCCCTCTGTTCTCTCAATCTCACAACCTAGGGTTCTTAGAAACAAAAATTTCTTAATATTATCTAAGGAAATTTGATAATGGACATATTTCTAGTTTCTTTTCACTCATTGTGATAGAAGTATCTGACTAAAAGGTCACCCAACTTGGGTGACCTTTATTTTATTTTTTTATTCAGATTTTAAAATTCCAAGTCACATTCCATCATTAAAAGAATTTAAGACAAGAGCTCAATGTAAAAAGTTGAAGGTTGGCCCACTTGCTATTCAACATAGAGTTACATTTGAACAATGAACTTGCTTTACAGCCAGAGGAGTATAGAAAGGATTTCAGGCAGGATTATATTCACCTACCTTCCCTATATACAGTTCAGAAAACTCTGCTTTGAGATGGTACACACCTGAGTGGAATAGGACCTCCCACATCAATTAAAAATCAAGACAATTCAGCTGTGTCTACAGGCCAGTCTGATTAAAATTATTCCTCAACTGAGATTTTGAACCCAGTTGATTTCTAGGTCATGTCAGCTTGACAGTTCTAACCAGAAATGATGTATAAATAAAATTTTTGCAAATGCATAACCAAAATTTCCACTAACATAAAAGTAGAAATAATGCAAACAAAAGCACTAAGATATTTTTGTAAATTGACTAGTTATAGAAAACCCAACATATGCCTGTATACCATGTGTTCATAAAGATGAAGGTAGATTCTTTAACATAGCTAGCTATAAGATTATTTTGAGTGTAATATAGCCAGTCTTTATCAATTATCTGTTCTGTTAAATACAATTGCTATGTTATTGAGACTTTGTCGTGAAGTTTTGATACCTATGCACTAATTTTTGGATACTTGCTTTAATCATTTTAATCATATTGAACACAGTGATCAGAGCTACTTAAACTCCATAAACAAATTTAGGCTTTCTGACAGAGACTGGAAATTAGGTATTGAATACTGTTATAAGGTAGCTGTACCCTTTAATCATTACTCACCCAACTTTTAAATCTTTTGCCGTGTTTGTAAAAAGTGAATTCTATGCCACATTCAAAGTGTTAGTTCCTGTTAGTATAGGTGTTAAACTTTCTTAATGAAATAAAGTGGGTATATGGAAAATACTTATGAATTGTGATTTCATAGAAGCCTATATTTATTTATATAGTAAGAATTCAATGAATGGTTTGTAGTCTGTTCTGTTGCGTATTTTTCAATAATGATTTTATTTAATTTTACAGTTAATTTTCATTTTGAGAATTCACTCAGAGTAACTGATGTCCAAGATACCCTCCTTAGAATTTCATAATACTAATCTCTTTCATACAACATAGTATCAGTATAGAGGCTGTGCAGTATAGTTATTACATGTATTTTGCAGATTAGTAACTGAGTCATAGGTATTTGTGGCAAACTGTTCAAAGCACTTCCAATAACAAGTATAGACAGAACTCACAATTGCATTCTAGCTCTGAGTCTGTAGTTACAACTTTTATGCTATTTTGCCTATGAATAAGATATCCCACCATAAATGAGATCTATGCCAACAGGAAGGAGTAATGGCAGACAGTGAAATCTAAACCAGCTATTCTCACTCCCACATCTGTAATTTTACCACACACAGAGATCAGAGTGTATTTCTATAGTTAAATTCAGTTCATCAAAGAAATATGGATAGTCAGCCCATTGCATTTAATATTGGATTACTTCATATAATATTTTATTACTTCATTTAATATTTTTAAATTACACAGTATTTTAAATGTTACTGTTTTATACATAAGAAAGTGATTTTAAAATGAGTTTATCAATTTACATAGAGTAACAAAATGATACTTAGAACCACAAATAAATAGAGACATTAATTTTCTATATACTCAAAAAATCAATTTTAAAATTCTCCAGATTTAGGTTTTGGGGTTTAAGAAGATACACTATAACAAATCAACATGAAAAAAATTCTTCTTTTTAAACTTGAAAGAAAACTCCCTTTACTTGAATAGATCAAAAACTATTTACTGTAATTTAAGTGCCATGTACCCAGGAGACCTTATTCATCCCAGTGATTTACTTACTTATCCAACAATCACTTACGAGTCCTTGCCATTCACTCTCTCATTTAGTCATCAAAACACAATTGTTGAGTGCCTAGAGTACCCCAAGGATCCTTAAGCACACTGTGGATCTGAGATGAACAAAAGAGGAAAGGACTCTGAATTCGTGGCACTTGCAATGCAGTCAGTGGTTTCAGAGTGAAAGCTGGTAAATAAATAACACCTGAATGAGCAAGGTAATTTCAGAAAATGATAGTTACTGCAAACTCAATCAAACGGGACCATGAAATGAAAGTTGGTGCAGCAATTTATAAGGAAGTCTTTCAAAGAAACCATTTGACAAAGAACACAAAGCAAGGAAAGGAGCTAGGCACGTTCAGATCATTCAAGGGTACACCAATTTGCCCTGTCAAACACTGGGGGGATATCTTCTCATTATTTTCCTTTGATCTTTCTTATCCAGTGCTTCTTCATTAACTCTTACTGTAGCTTCCTAACAGACTGTTCAGGCTTCTAGATTCACACAGTTCTCGTGAAAGGCTTATCATTTTGAAGCAAAACTTCTGCCATTTCACTCATTCACATGTAATGTTCTCATTGCATTTTCTCAGTCTACACTAAATTGTGCCATTGTATCTTTCTCTATTTTCATGGCAATCCTCCAGCCAGAGTTTTCAGTATTTGCTCTCATATATGCCAACCTTAGCCACAATGATTTATTCAGTAATTCCTAATGTTACTTTGTATCTGAGATCAGTTTCATCTGATATGTAACCCTAAAATATCTGAAACTTGAAACATACAAACATTCTAACATTCCATCCCATATTTCTGATTCTTCCTGATTCTGAATTCTCAAAGTTATGATTCTAGTCATTCTAAGAGTGTTCCTAATTACTGAACTATTTGAAATCCTCATTCTGTAGTTTCCATATCTGGAATGCAATTAGAACTAGAAAAGAAATGGATTCAGGGGCATTTGCCAAGGTTTCCTCCAGTCTTATACCCCTTGCCTAACAATTGAAGGATTCTTCTATTCATGAATAATGCATGACCTAGGTTAGAGTTTTCAAAGACACTCTCCTGGGTCTTCCTTTGAAGCTAAAATCAAGGCATAGTACTGTTATTTTTGCCTGTCAACTGAGATATATCATTTAAGATGAATGAGTATTAGTTTCTAGAAAAACTTGTTTTCTTATTACTAATTTGAAAGCATCAAACAGTTGTAAGACTCATTTCAAGTTCAAGAAAATACATACTATTTCACCTCTTTGGTTACTGATGTTGCATACTGAAACTTATAAAAATAACATCTCTATTCCCACAATTGATTCATCCTATCTTTAAATGCACATATTGACATTAGAAATGTATACACTATATTCATGCCTTCCTAGTCTCTTTTAATTAGAATTGACTTTGAATAAAGTATTATTTTGCCCTATGTGAAACTGCCTTGAACTCAATTCACTTTCAGGGATTCTGTAGCTTGGTTGCCTGGCAACCATGTTTAGATTGCTAAACTTTGTCTTTACATTGGGAAATGGTCAACCATACCACAGGATCACTTTGAATTCTTGAAGCACAAAACATTTTTTAACTTATTTTTTAAATTGTACTTTTAATTCTGTGTTCTTGATGATTCTGTTTTCAAAGTGATGTATAATCTATATGTTACATCAAAATTTTCTGCTTTATAAACTGACAGGGTGATGTTATGCATTCTAAATGTTAATTAATTGGTCCCAGAGGCCTGATTGCTGTCTGTTACTTTCTCTGATTGGTTAAATAAATGCTGAGTCCTGAGATTGGACAAAGACAGGGCTAAGGTGCTTGCACTTTTAAAGTAAAGAGGTTATGGGTAAAAAGAGCCTCTAAGAGGACAAGCAGCTGGAGAAGGAAGGAGGACACATGCCAAGGGTTAGAGAAAAGAACATCATTTCACATAGCCTGAAACATAGGCCTAGAATGGAGAATAGCAGTACAGGGGACATATGTATATATGGGGTCATATTTGGGTAATAGAATTATGAGCTAGCTTAGATGGGCTAAGATTGCTCAATCCAGGCCAAGTCTTGTTAAAATCCATGTGGTATCTGTGTTCTCATTTATAATGGTGGGTTAAGACTCAATAATGGTTGAACTAATTAAATATGATATAAATACTAGTAAATAATTTAATTAGCCATAATTCTGCATATGGTATCCATGCTTCCAGCCTGAAATGGCCCTGGTGAAAGGAAGTTTCCTAGCCAAAGAACAGGGAACCCAACCCAAATGCATTTCAAAGGTGTGGCTCCCTTAACAAAAGCTACTGCCTTGCAGCAAAGGTGGAGATCTAAAGCTGTCCTTATGTACTAAAAATATGGCAGCCTTCTAGATGAGCATAGGAACAAAATTAACAGCCTAGATTAAAAATTTAGGAATTCATAATGTCTAAATATGTTTGAATTCCAATTGAGTTTGTTTCTTTTAGCATGCAAATAGTTTTTACACAGACAATTGTAGCTCTGTGTATTGTTTTTGAGAAAGACTGAACTAGGATAAGCTCAGAAAAGGAGAGAGCTTACTGATGGAATGCCAATTAGCCAACAATGATAATGGGGGAAGGAGGGAGGCCCTTCCCAATAGATAAGACAAAATTGATGGCAGCTAGAGATCACAGCACCCTGGCTACTAGATGCCTGTCAGGACTATCGGGGACAGGATCACCAATGCGATACAGTCACAACAAGACTCCAAGGAATAATGAACAGAGCTTTAATTACAGCATGGATGGTATGGTTAGACCAAGGCTTTTGGAATGTTGTTTTGTTTTTGTTGTTGTTTTGTTTTTGTTTTTGTTTTGGCTTGTTTTTTTTTTTAACATGTCTTTGATTTTCCCAATAGAAGGAGGTAGAAAGGATATTTTTCCGGTTTGATATTGCTAAAATATGAGAGATTTTTGAAGATTCGGGGCAGATTTCAAATTGTCACTGCAATTCAGGATTGCTCCCTGGGTTACATAGTTACTATTATCTGAGATTTAAGTAAAATATTTGAACAGGGTGGTAACAGTACAGGCCCTTAATCCCATCATACTGTAGGCAGAAACAAGCAGATCTCTGAATTCTAACCTAGCCTAGTCCAAACAATGAAGGTAGGGTGGAACATCTGCTGAAAAGATATGGTGCTTGCAAGGACAGACTAGAATTTAAAATGACACACTATTTTTCCTTGAAGGTACCATGTGAGTTTTTGCTTAATAATAAATGATAATGGCCTTATTGATCTAATGGACAAATCATAAATTTATGTACAAAAAAAGGTCGAAAGCCAGTCTCCTTACGTGTTGGGATCCCATGTGAGAACCAGTTTTAAGAGGCATTTTGCCACTAAAAGAGATATGCTAGTCTCTGGGCTTGATGGCTCATGCCCTTAATCCCAGGACTTGGGAGGAAGAGACAAGGACATCTCTGAGTTCAACTCCAGCCTGGTCTACAAAATGAGTCCAGGACAGTCAAGGTTACACAGAGAAATTCTGTCTCAAAAAACATTAAAAAGAGAGAGTGACATCAATCAATGTAATGAACCAGAGCTAGACTAGGGGAGGATTATGCAAGCTGCATGCCTCCCACTGCCAACAGTTATGAACAGCAAACATAAAATAGCATATCATGCTACTCTAAACCAATCTTCTCAATGGGGCTCCCATGGGAGAATTGAAACTCAGACTAATACAAAATGATTTAATTAATATTATTGTTTAATAAAGATAATTCAATTATTTAAATTTATTCCTTGATCCCAAAACTTAGGAGACAAGGAAAAAATAGGTACCTTGTGTGTTTGAGGCCACTGTAATCTACAGAGCTCTACAGAGCAAATCAAGACAGCCCAAGCTACAAAGAGAAACCCTGTCTCAATAAGGACATATACATCCACACAGAAATTAAATCTCCAAAGAAAGGAGAAGGAAAGAAAAAATATATAAATGCACACTTTTGATCCCAAAACATGGGAGACAAAGACAGAGACAGATAGGTTCCTTTTGAGTTAGAAACCAACCTAATCTACAAACAGCCCAAGCTACACAGAAAAAAAAAATATGTCTCAAATAATTAATAGAGTTATTTTAACTGTAGAGGAGAACACTTAAACTCTATATAGTCTTATTCTGAATTTTCAACTTAAAAGTGATTATATATAGTCATATATATGTAATAATAATTATGGGAAAAAGAGGCTAAATCTTCCATCCACTGATAGAAATTAGATTTGACTGGAAAAGCCATATATAGACCTTGGCTACAAACAAAAGAACAAACAGGCAATTTATATTTGCTAATTCCATTACGTGGGAACAGTTCAGACTGGCTAAGACATATATATGTCCAATAAAAATCTTGTTGGCTACATAGAAGCCACATGATTTACTATTACATGCCTTCATTTCATATGGCATAAATGAAAACTTGAAAATGTCTTTCTTCTGTTCAAACAAAGAACAGAAAATCTTCCTTAATTGATTTGTGCAGCCTTCACATCCAAGGCATTTTTGTAATTAGAGAACAATATGTTACTTGTGAGAAATGATGTATTTTCAAAACAAAGGAACCAGACACCAAAGAAGAAAATACAAGTAGCCCAGATGATCCAGACTCACAGACTGCCAAAATAGCTATTTCCTCAAAATATGCATCCAGAACAACTTCAAAACAGTTTGATAAGATGGTACGCATTCAGAGACTGTTTCAACCAGGACTCCAAAAAAGCCATGAACTTTCCCACCCAAAGTCCAGCTTCTGACTACAAACTTCTCAGGACATTCAAATTGCTGAACACATAGAGAGTGGACAATAAATGTTAGTATTGACTTGCTTAACCATTGGGGCCCCAAACAGGCTTTCTGAATCCCAGTTCAGCAGGAAACAATTTTAAGAGACACCCCATTCCCAAAAAAGTGGGGTGGATGATATTTGGCCATTTGATGAGTTATGGATATTGTTTAGAGGGATTGATTACAAGTGGTTAAGTTATCCTATTAAGCAATGTACAGGAGTTAGACTCAAGGACTTTCCTCTTTATTTTTCTTTTCTCTATCTTTATTTATCTCTTATATAGAGGAAGAAGAATTGAAAAGAAAAAAAGAGAGGGAATATGGGTATATAATATACAAATGATAAAGAGATATAAGGGTAGATTATTGAATCAGCTCTGAAATTTAAAGCTATTGTTATTCTCAAAATAAGATTATATTTTAATGCATTGGTATAGAATTTTGTATATTGATACAAAAGTAAGGTTAAATTTTTGATACATTGGTATAGAATTTTATATTTTGATACATATACATGTATATTTCAATTCTTACAAAAGGTATTATGCCTATACAACTCATTTAAATTTACAGGCTTACTACCAATCCTTTTATGTCTTGCTATTGTAATCAATTTAGGAGTCTGGATAATACAGGTTAATGGCTGGCCAGTCAAGCTCTTGGTCATGTCAAATACTAGTCTTAATTCATCACAAAATAGAGTTAATAGGTTAAACAGATAGTAAATTTTAAATAATATACAGTTTGCCTCTTCAGACATAGATTTATGAATAAATAGATGTCTTCAAATCTCTCTGAGTAATACAGAAAATGGGCAATTAAAATGTTTTTATTATTTTAAGAATTGCTTGACTTAAGATAGTCAGCTCATGACAGCTCTCATTTGACTCGGAATGAGACAATGAGCATCAAAAATCTCCATCAGGAGATAATTCCTACTGGGCAAAAATGCCCCTGCTCTTTCAACAGAGTACATACAGTCCAAAGATGGACCATAGCTTAAATGCATGTAAGTCGATGGCCTGATTCTGTAGAGAGAGAGTGGACAAATCCTTATTTCCTGCTGCACAATTTAGTCTATGAGATATACTTGGCCACAAGGCTGACGATGATGCTCCAACAGTATTGAGAGACATTTGGGACTGTCTAGACAACAAACTGTCATATTTATTATCTGGAACCTGCTCTCCTATGCTTCCTAGTCACTCAAATAATAACTTTATCCCTTCTTATGTCTTTGATGGGCTTGAAGACATAATAGACACAAAATTTCAATTAAACTTGACTTGTTTAGGATTTAAAAGGATATTTTCAAATCTAAATGAAATCTTTAGGTTTATAAATATAAAATATGATAGAAAATATTTAGGTTGAGAACTTTAGACACAGATAGATAAATGATTTTTTTCTTCTACAAA
The DNA here is from genome assembly GCA_907164525.1 of Lophiomys imhausi. Lineage (NCBI taxonomy): Eukaryota > Metazoa > Chordata > Mammalia > Rodentia > Muridae > Lophiomys > Lophiomys imhausi. The sequence continues at coordinate 1,567,892 of CAJQZJ010000209.1, forward strand.
ATTTCCTGAATCAAGTAGGCTAAATGTTATGTGTGTAACTTTTATATATGGTTTTCTTGATTGTTTCAAATTTGTTCTTACTGTTTTTACTATAAGAGTTAAAAAATTAGCCTTTTTTTTTTTAGACAAAAGGAGGGCATTGAAGAGGTGATGTTAGCCATTCTAAATGTTAATTAATTGGTCCCAGAGGCCTGTTTACTGTCTGTTACTTTCTCTGATCAGTTAAATAAATGCTGAGACTTGAGACTGGGCAAAGATAGAGGTAGGAGAAACTAAGGTGGTCAGACTTCTGAAGCAGAGAGGTTATGGGTAGAAGGAGCCTCTAAGAAAACAAGCAGCTGGAGCAGGAAGGAGGGCACACACCATGGGTTAGAAAAAAGAACGTCATTCCACATGGCCTGGCACATCAACCTAGCATGTAGTATAGCAGTTCAGGGGACATATGTATATATGGGGTCATATTTGGGTAATGGAATTATGAGCTAGCTTAGATGGGCTAAGTTTGCTCAATCCATGCAATTAAGCCTTGTTAAAATCCATGTGGTGTCTGTCTGCTCATTTATCTGTCCAGGATAAGGATTAAAAAACACCAAACTAATTAAATATAATATAAATACTTGTAAATAATTGAATTAGCCATAATTCTATAATCAACTTCAAAACTTTTCATTTAATCAATTTCTTCTCCTTAGTTTATCAGAAATGTAGTCTTTTTTTAATTTTACAAAAAAAATCCATCAGCTGCATTGTTCTTAGAATTATGAAAACAATAAAATTATTAATTCAGGAAAGTCTCACCATTTTATAGTTAGTATTTATGTGACTAAGGATATAGCAATATGGTAAATTACCAAAATATTCAGTAAGTTTTATGAAATGGAGAATTCACTTCTGTTCTAAAAATGATTAGTTGGTATCAATAAATTTTAAGCAAAGGGGATCTATAAATATGGATCCCAACTCATATTTCTTAACTGTACTTTCAAAAACAAACAACAAGAAATATGGTTATAAAATTAGAAAACCTTAGGAAGAGAGAATGTCATGATGTTAAACATGAACTTTGCCAGTTTCACCATATATCACCACTAACACTGTAGCAAAATCTAACAGAGAGCTGTAGAGCTTAAGGAAGATAAGTGCGTGTCTCCTTCCACAGGGCAACTCAAGAAAGCCTCGATGAAAGTATTCAATTTACACAATTATTTGAGGAAACTATTGATATGATTGATGAATGGTTGCAGTTGAGCAAATGAAACTAAAAACTAGGAGGTTGAACTGGAAAATCAAGATAAGAAGGTTAAATTATTTAGACTGCAATTATAGGCAAGAAGAAAGTTGATTTTAAAGAACAGAGTTTTCAGTGGGAATGAACCACTGAAGTATAGGAAGATGTGACTGTTAGATGAATGAAGATCAAAGAGCTCTATGAGAAGACTATCAACTAAACTATTCTATGATTCTTAAAATAACTATGAACAAAAACAACATCAGATTAAAGGTAACATAGCCAGGCGCTAAATTTTATGTGAATGTTGCCTTATGAGTTTACATGGTGGTGGTACAGTTGAAAGTATACTGTCAGGGACCTCCCAAGGACATGCAGTTACACACACACACACACACACACACACACACACACACACACACACACA
>CAJQZJ010000209.1:1569556-1627561 GCA_907164525.1 Lophiomys imhausi
ACACACACACACACACACACACACACACACACACACACACACACACACTATTTATTTGTACAAGTTAACAAAAATGATTTATAGTGAATAGTATACTCTGTTGTCAAAATGTATAATTGATTTAACTAATAGGAATGAAGAATATTATAAAAACAGTGAATGCTAAGAATGTTATAAACTCCAAGTCCAGAATCTTCCATGAGCAGGTCACTTGGCATATATCAATAGTCACTTGAGGGGGCAATAGAGAAAGTGTTATACCCAAGGGGAAATAGAACTTTCAATTAAACCAACAAACAGCGAAGGGAAAGGTTCTAACAAGAGATTTAGACTCTAATGTGATTGTAGATGAGCAAATATGGCTCTCTGAAGATATCTATAATGATTTCAAAAACTGGAAAGTACTAAGAGAATAAAGGGCATACATCATTTATGTCAAATGTCTCTATAATAATGAGCAATACGGGATTCCATGTATACTGGCTAGGTCTGGAATATAGTGGAATCAGGGAAATGCTTATCTTAATGCTACCAAGGAAGATTGAGAGTTATGTACACATATAAATTTATTATATCTACATAAATATCATTCATAGATATAATTACATATACATATAAGTCACAAACTTATTCATGTAATCAAAAATATTGTCAATAAAATTTATTTACTGCATGGTTAAAATGATGTATTTAAGTTAACAATTATGTAAATTGCCACTGGTTACTTCTTTTTCCAGATATCAACAACTGTTGTTCCAATGAGTCACCTTTCAAGATAGGACCTATTAGAGTTAAATTTTGGACATTCAAAGCATGTGTAAAATCCCTTTATCACTGGAAGATCATAACAGAATGCATCATACTTCTACGTTGACATACTATACACCAAAATTAAAGTATATATATATATATATATATGTATGTATATGATTTTGTTAAATTTTGCTTCTCAATGACAGTCTAACCATAAACAGTAATAACAAGAAATTCAAAAAAGCAGAAAAAAATCAACACAATACACAATACAGACTTACATTTACAAAGTTACCTACCTAATGAGTTCTTCCCACACACTAATCTCATTTTATTGAACAAACACTGAATCAATGTTCTTCAAATTCTTATGTTTGAAAGAAAGAGAACTATTTCTTAAAAGAATTGTGTACTCCTTAATTAAATTATAAATTTCAGTGTTAGCTCATTGTCTGACTCATTGGCTTTTATCTCTCTGCTTCTCTAATTTAAATTGAATTCACATAAGCTTTCCTAAAAACTCTTACTGGTACTTTGTTTGTAACAATGAACTTTACAAAAAGATTTTGTGAATGTCTTCATATCACTTGAAACATAAAGTAACTGAAGTATTTCAAAAAATTTAGAATAACTGTCAGTCTCAATAACTACTTTTCATTCATGGACTAGAGTGAAAACTTTTTTATTTCAGGAAAGTAGGAATGTAACAGAGTTGGCACTTTGTTAAAACTTTTAAGGACTATTGAATTGTCTGTGCTAAAATTCTGAATAGAGAAAGATAGGCAAGAAGGATCATGGTGTACACAATTGTGGATTAGAGAACCACAGGGCATGATGGCATTTAAAATTCACTGTGCTTTTATTTTTTACTACATTTTCCCCAGAAATTCTTTACTAAGTCTACAAGGTAAGAAAGTATATTCATGATTTTTTTAAATTATTTCATGTATAAGGTAATTTAGATAATAATTTAGGTGCCTAAGGAGTAGAGCTACTGCCAGGAAGAACAAAACATTTCTAATGGGTAATTAGAGCCTTGACTTTGGCAGAAAGAAGTAGAAAAGGCTTTGTGTTCTGGAGCAGATAAATGAAAAGGAACAGGGTTCAGGAGACACAGGTAGAGATGAATGTTGGAATCTGAGGGATGACACACAAAGGTCCTCTCTTTGAGTGAAGCTTTACACATTTCACCAATTTGATCTAAAAAAGCAGTGAGCCCAGTAGATGAGAAACATTTTTCAGCTAACGATCACATTTGGGTTGTGAAGGTCCATAGGGAATAGAAAATTTCAGCTCACCTCTTCTTTTTTTGAAATGATATTATACGCACTTCTTGGTAGAGTTTTCTTATTTTTTGTTATTGGTAACCATTATCAGCCATCTCTTTATTATCCCCAAATTAGAATCCTGAGGATATGATTGGATCTCTTAATTATCATGTGTCAAATCTTTGGATTACCAAGTGGGAAGTCTCCCTGCCTTCTCATGGTATTGGAATAGAGAAGAGAGCAAGTTCTGCAAAGTGCCCTCTGCTAGGGTAGCATAACAGAACACAACTGAGTTGAGAGCCAAGGGAAGCACACAATATTCATGCAGTTCTGTTATTTACATTATCACTGCCTGAATTATCGAGAACTAAAAATAATTGATGTTACTCATGTAAAAAGTTAATGGAGATATTAAATCCCCAGCAAATATAAAGCAGAATACCTAAATTAACTTAGTTGGTTAAAATCCTGCCTTGACTAATGGAGAAGTGTTCACATATATGGACACTCAGATTCTACTGGACCAAAATTGATGGAAAGTTATTTAGGACTGCAGAAAAAGGAGAACTCAACTTAAAGTTAAACAAAGTGGGATTGTAAATAAAATTTATCATAGAAAAATACATTTTACAATCAGAATTACTGAGAGGAGTTCAATGAAGAACAGACATTCAATCTCTTTTACAGTTCCCTCTATGTAGGATAGTCACATCCTTCAGTGAAAAAGGATTCAGTGTCCTCTGCTAATGCAAAGACTGTTCAGACACCTGTAGATTTAGTCCCTGTCCTTACTGTTTCTTCTGTGTCACAGGAAAGGCTGTAATATATTGTCCATGTCTGTGCATTGTTATGCTTATCCTCAGGAAAGACTTTGAACTGTCTATAACAAAATTGAACAAAAGAGAGAAACAGACTAAACAAGTGACTCTGTAGTTAGTTTTCTTTTACACTGCTTGAGTCGGGGAGGAGGTGACAGCATAAATTACAAAACCTCAGGAGGGGAAAATATTATCACAACTCCCATTCAGCTTACAATTCTTGAAGGCTCAGAGTCAAACAATGCATACAACAACCAGCCAAATGACAGAATCATGCCAATGACTTAGGACTATAAAATTCTAGAGTGACAGGATAAATTCAGCTAGATTCAATTGATCTGAGCTGGATAGAATCTTTTATTTTATAGTGCCCCATTCACATGGTACCTAGGTTAGAGGGGTGATTGCTTAGAGCTTAACAAATTATATGGGGTGTGTTTTTAGACATCTTGTGATCCAATGAATGAAATAATCAAAAATTATCAAGGAAATAGCCATAAAGTTCCACAATTTGCTAAAACTGCAGATCTAAAATTAGAATATGTTTATAAAAATTGATAGCATTTTCATTACTTTCAGGCAAAGTTAAGGGAATAACACTGTATTAAAGTATATATTAAAAACAGTGTCTGAAGTCAACTTAATTTATTTGAATATTCAGGAAACATACCCCTGCCTGCACTTAGTAAATAAAAAACAGAGCATCAAAAATAAATACAAATAAAAGAACAAGACCCATACTCGTGATAAAGAGAAAGAGGGTGCCATATATGTTCAATAACAAATAGTAAAATAGGAGGCCATGAATTTGACAGAGAGTAAGAAGGGTAAATGAAAGCGTTTAAGGGAGGAAAGGAAAGGGAGAAATTCTATAATTAAATTACAATCTTTGATGCTCAGTTTAGCACTGTACCCTATTTTTAAAATTGGATTATATGGTTTCTTGGTGTTTAATTACTTGAGTTCTTTCCTAATTTTGGATGTTATTTTCTGTTGGATATGGGATTGGTGAAGACCTTTTCCCAATATATAGGCTGCCATTTTGTTCTTAAAATGACAATGTCCTTTGACTTACAGAAGCTTTTCAGTTTCATAATGTCCCATTTATTTATTGTTGGTTTTAGAGCCTGATTGTTGGTTTTAGAGCCTGAGCTATTGGTTTTCTGTCCAGGAAGTGGTCACCTGTGCCAATGAGTTCCAGACTTTCCCCCACTTTCTCTTCTATTAGATTAAATGTGTCTGGTTTTATGTTTAGGGCTTTGATCAACTTGGACTTAAGTTTTGTGCAAGGTGATAAATATCAGTCTATTTGCATTCCAGCACCATTTGTTGAAGACATTTCTTTTTTTCTTATTGTACAGTTTTGGCTTCTTTGTCAAAACTTAAGTGACCATAGGTGTATGCATTCATTTCTGTGTCTTTGATTAGATTCCATTGATCAACCTGTCTGTTTCTGTGCCAGTACCATGCTGTTTTTATTATTATTATTGCTCTGTAGTATAGCTTGAAATCAGGGAAGGTGATGCCTCCAGATGGTTTTGTTTTGTTTTGTTTTGTTTTGTTTTGTTTTGTATAGGATTGATTTAGCTAGTCTGGGTTTTGGTTTCCCACATGAAGTTCAGAATAGATCTTTCAAGGTCTGTAAAGAACTGTATTGGCATTTTTATATGAATTGATTGAATCTGTATATTGCTTTAGGTAGGGTGGTCATTTTTATTATGTTGATCCTACCTATCCATGAGCATGGAAGATCTTTCCATCTTCTGATATCCTCTTCAATTTCTTTCTTCAGGGACTTGAGCTTCTTATTGTACATGTCTTCCACTTGCTTTGTTAGAGTTACCCTCAGGTATCGTATATTATTTGTGGCTAACGTGAAGGAAGTTGCTTCTTTAATTTATTTCTCAGCCCATTTATTTTTTGTGTAAAGAATGACTACTGATTTTTTAGAATTAATTTTGTATCCAGCCACATTGTTGAAGCTGATAATCAGTTGTAGGAGCTCTTTGGTGGAGTATTTGTGTTCATTTATGTATACTATAATATCATCTGTGAATAGGAATACTTTGACTTCTCCCTTTCCAATTTGTATCCCCTTGATCTCCATAAGTTTTCTTATTGCTCTGGCTAAAATTTCAAGTACTATGTTGAAGAGATATGGAGAGAGCTGCAGCTTTGTGTTGTCCCTGGTTTTAGAGGAAATTCTCTCCATTTAACATGATGTTAGCTACCACCTTACTGTATATTGCCGTTAATATTTTTAGGTATTGTCTTTGCATGCCAGGTCTCTCCAAGTCTTTTACCATGAAGAGTTGTTGGATTTTGTCACATGCCTTTTCAGCATCTAGTGTGATCATGTAGTTCTTTTTCTTTCAACTTGCTTATATGGTGCATTACATTGACAGATTTTCATATGTTGAATCACCCCTGCATCCCTAGGATGAAGCCTACTTGACCATGGTGTATGATACTTTTTATGCATTCTTGGATTCAGCTTGCTAGTATCTTCTTATTTTTGCATTGATGTTCATAAGGGAAATTGATCTGAAATTCTCTTTATTTTTTGGTTTTTGTTTGGTTTAGATATCAGTGTGATATGATTTCACAGAATGAGTTTGGCAGTGTTCCTTCTGTGTCTAATTAATGGAAAAATTTGATGAGTATTGGTATTAGCTCTTCTTTGAAGGTATAGTAGAATTCTGTTCTGAAACCATCTGTGGCCCTGGACTTTTTTTTTGGTTGGTAGAGTTTTAATGACTGCTTCTTTTTCCTTAGGGGTTATAGGACTGTATAATTTGTTTAACTGATCTTGATTTAACTTTAGTATGTGGATTCTATCAAAAAATTGTCCATTTCACTTAGGCTTTCAAATTTTGTGTAGTTCAGGTTTTTAAGTAAGTTCTAAAGATTCTTTTGACTTCCCTAGTGTCTGTAGTTATTTCCACCTTTTCATCTGTGAATTTGTTGATTTAGAGAGTTTCCCTCTGCTTTTTAGTTAATTTGGTGAAGGGTTTGTCTATTTTTTTTGATTTTCTCAAAGAACCAACTCTTGGTTTCATCAATTCTTTGTATGGTTCTTTTTTGTTTCTAAGTTATTGTTTTCAACCCTGAGTTTGATGATTTTCTGGCATATGCTCCTCCTGGCACTGTTTGCTTCTTTTTTTTCTAGTGTTTTCAGTTATGCTGTTAAGTTGCTAATATGAGTTGTCTCCACTTTCTTTTTGAAGGCATTTAGTGCTATGAACTTTCCTCTTAGCATTGTTTTCATTATGTTCCATAGGTTGGAGTGTGTTGTGCCTTCATTTTCATTGAATTTTAGGAAGTCTTGATTTCCTTCTGTATTTGTTTCCTGACCCAGTGGTCACTGAGTAGAGAGCAGTTCATTTTCCATGAATGTATAGGCTTTTTGTTTCTTCTGTTGTTGATGTCCAGCTTTAATCAATAGTGATCTGATAAGATATGCAGGGCTATCTCAATTTTCTTGTATAGTTTGAGGCCTACTTTGTGACAAATTATATGCTCAGTTTTGGAGAATGTTCTGTGAAGTGCTGAGAAGGTTTATTCTTTTGTGTCTGGGTGAAATGTTAATGGAATTCTTCATTGCTTTCATCTGTTGGATTGTGGTTTCTTTAAATACTTTAGTGTATTTATTTTCCTATTTTAAGACCTCTATCATTTTCATAAGTATAGATTTGTCATCATTTTCTTGTGTTTCATCTGTGATGGCATGATCAGGGCTTGCTGTATTAGCATAGATGAATTTTGTTGGAGTCATATTTCCTTGACTTTTGTCAGCTTTGTTCTTTTGCTGGCCTTTAGCCATCTGGTTGTCCTTAAATGATGGTTCCTTGTGTCTTCTGAACTTGGTGTCAAGGAAGGGCTATGGTGTGGAGACCGTATAATCTTGGTGACCTGTATTTCTTCACAAGTTGGGTGTGGCCTTGTATTGAGGGCTAGATCTCAGTGGACCTCCAACAGCTCACCCCTTCTTGCTGTGTTTCAACTGGGTATTCAGGTCTGCGATTGGGGTGGGATGTGTTTTTCAAGGTTACAGGTTCCTGATATCCAACTCTTCTTTCTAACGAGGTTGGATGGGAGTCTGCAGACCACAGATTATAAAGTTGAAGAAAGGGTGAAGTTCCCATGCAACTTGGGTGTCAGGTCCATGGTCATGAAGCTGCCAAGTGCATCCTGTAACTCTCAGCCAAACACTCTATGTGCCAGTGTAGCTCATGTCACTCAGACATGGTGCAATGGCCCAGAACTTCTTCACTGCTCCAGGGTTGAAACTCTTGATGATGTAGACTGGGTGCCCAGCTGAGGTCAAGGCACAGGCAGAGAATTTTGATATGGAGTTCACAACCTGTCAACAGAGCATGGGCTCAAGAAAGCTCAGCTTCCTTTTAGCTCTACTACCTGTCAGTCAGCCAGATGCCATGTGGCAAATACCAGGGAGAAACACCACAATACTACCATTCCTGTTGCCCCGCTGGTCCCTTTTTGGGTGCCAGAACACTTGCATGGTAGCTGGGGACTCAGGAAACCAGGAAGGGCCTCTGTCTGGAGGTTGAAGCCACCTGCTGGGGTCCTGAATCAATCAGATCCACCAGCTCTTCCACTGAGGTAGAAGGTACCCCTGCTCCAGTGTCAGGCTGTTCTGTTTTCTGAGTGTCTGTATGTACAGCATAGGGTCTTTTACTGTCCCCAGGCTTGCTGGGTGAAACAGGATAGGCTTGTGCCTCTCAGACTGCTGCTCAACAGGAGTATATCTCTCTGGTGGTCCAGCCAGTCTTCTTGTCACTCAGAATGTGCCCAACCCAGTCACTGTTATTTTGATTCCACCCAAGACTTCTCTTTTTTATGTTTATTTATTACTTCAAGTTTCGTCTCCATCACAGTGCCCTCTTTCCACCCCTGCCAGACCCACCTTCCCACTCTCTCCTCCCTCTGTCACTTATCCTACTTCTCTAAAGTGAGGTGTCCCTACATATCAGTCCTCCCTAGTTCATCAGTCATATGAGGGCTAAGAGCTTCCTCCTGTATTAGGGCTCTACATGGCAGCACCGCTAGGGCAGTGTCCCACTAATAGGTAACAAAGTCTATGTTCCCTTGTAGGTTTAGTGAAATTAATGTAGTGTCTAGCAGCATAGGGATTTTGGAAGTTTGGCATCTCAGGTAAAAGATATGGGTGGATCCAATTATGGCAAGACATAATCAAATTGAAGGGCATGCCTTGAAAGCCCACCAAGAGCAGATGACATCATTGATCATGGGATCACAGGATGCATTATTGTGGAGGTGTGCTTGGTTAGCCCACCAGGGACTATGGCAATGAAATAACAGAATTCACAGTCAAGATCATTACAACATATTATGACACAAGGGATTTTGTTGGGGCTAATAACACATGAATCTAAAACATCCAAAACAGATGAATATTTTATGTTAACCACTGATGTTTCTGATTCCTTACCATAGGGACAATAGGATTAATATTTGGAAAAAAATGGATTAACTTGTCAAGGATTCTTTATTCATCCAGGTACTACAAATTGAGATTTCAAGGAAGAAATTAAAATTATGACATCCATATGGAAAGAGATGACAATTAATGCAGGGTACAAAATTGCCCAACTGCTACTGTTTCCTTACACCAAGGGCAAGGTTGTTCCAATAGACAGAACAGGAGGAGTTGAAAATACTGAACAACATGTTTTTTGGCAAACAATGATAAATGATAAGAGACCAAAATTTAAAATGCAAATGAATTGTATTGAAACAGAAGGATTGGTTGACACAGGAGCAGATATCACTGTCCTCTCACAGGAGTCCTGGAATCCAAAATGGTCACTTCAAAAGGTTCCTACACATTTTATAGGAATTGGTAAATTATCACATGTAAAACAAAGTGTATGATGGCTTAACTGTGTGGGACCAGAAGGGCAAACAGGGAAGTTGAGAGCTTATGTGGCTGATGTACCCATAAATTTATGGGGAAGTAATCTCTTACAACAATGAGATACTCAAATTAGTATTCCTACAATGCCAGAAATGATGAAATGATGGATGCTTCTGAGGAAGGTATTGATGTGAGTACTCAACAACAAATGCAAGCTATGTGTAATGTCCAAACACAGGATACCCCAGATATTGAGATTATGGATACTTTTGAGGAAGGCATTGATATGAGTACTCAACAACAACTGCAAGAAATGTCTAGTGTCCAAACACAGGGCACCCCAGATATTGAGTTTCCAAATTTATACTAGTTGCCACTGCTGAAATTCCAACAGCTCTACCCTGAAATGGCTATCAAATAAACAGGTGTGACAAGAGTAGTGGCCCATAACAAAGGAAAAATTGGAGGCTCTTGAGCAATTGGTAAAAGAACAGCTGGAGGCTCGTCATGTAGAAGAGAAGAGTCTACCAGCCCATGGAATTCTCCTGTGTTTGTGGTAAAAAAGAAATCGGGTAAATGGAGAATGGTAACAGATTTAAGAGCTGTGAATAGAGTAATTCAACCTATGGGTCCTTTGCAGCCTGGTATGCCTTTACCTTCTCTGTTACCAAAGTCATGGCCTTTAATAGTAATTGATTTAAAAAGACTGCTTTTTCTCAATTCCATTGCATAAGAATTATAGGGAAAAGCTTGCTTTCTCTGTACCTACTCTTAATAACAGTAGACCAATCAAGAGGTATCATTGGAATGTACTTCCACAGGAAATGTTGAATAGTCCAACTCTCTGCCAATATTTTGTACAAAAACCATTAGAAATAATTAGTAAGCATTTCCCTCAATCTATTATCTATGATTATATGGATTATATATTGTTGGCTGATTGTAGTGATTTTAGAGAACTTATTTAAGGAAATTCAAAGAATTCTACCACTATGGGGGTTAAAAATTGCTCCTGAAAAAATACAAAGAGGAGATTCAATCACTTATTCAGGATATAAAATAAGTCAACAGAGAATAAGATCATAAAAGGTGCAGATACATAGAGACCAATTGAAAACTCTTAATAATTTTCAAAAATTAATGGGAGATATAAATTGGCTAAGGCCCACCATTGACTTAAGTACTTAGAAGTTAAGTAATTTGTTTCAAACATTACAAGGGGATTCAAATCTAAACAGTCCAAGATGTTTAACTGCTGATGCAGAAAAGGGATTAATGTTGTTATAACAAAGATTGCAAGATGCATAAATAGATCAAATTGATCCCCAACTTGATTGTATTTTGGTAATTTTACCATCAAGTCATTCTCCTACAGGACTCATTATGCAAGGGGAAGATAGTATTATGGAATGGATTTTCTTACCACATAAACAAAGTAAAAAAATTAAAGACATACATAGAAAAGATATCTGAAATAATTGTAAAAAGAATAAGACTACATCAATTATCAGGAATGGACCCAGCTGAAACAGTAGTGCCTCTTACTAATGGTGAGATTATGTCATTGTGAGTAATCATTGAAGATTGACAAAGAGCTTGCAGTAATTATTTGGGAGAAACTAATAACAAATTTCCAAAAAGCAAATTTATACAATTTACAAAAAGAACTAATTGGATTCTTCTGCATATTGTAAAGGGAACACCGATTCTTGATTCACTAACCTTCTATACTGATGCTAACAAGATGGGAATGGCAGGTTATAAGACAGACAAAATCAGCAAGGTATTCAAAATCCCATATACCTCAGTTCAAAAAGCAGAATTGTATGCAATCCTTATGGTGTTATTAGATTGTCCTGAGTCTATTAACATAATTCCTTTCTTAGTTAGATTATAGATTTTAGAATTAGGGTTTGGGTTTTAGGATTTAGAAACTTCATAGGTAATTGTTAAGTATTAATAAATATATAAGTATAAATAAAAGATTCTGTTATTATGTTCCTGTACCCTTTGGTGTGTTGGTTATAAGATAGCTATCCTGTACTATATAGCTAAAATCGAGTGAATAGATGCCATGTGCATCTTTCTGGGTCTGGGTTAGCACACTCAGGATGAGCTTTACTAGTTCCATCCATTTGGCTGAAAATTGCATGATTTTGTTGCTTGTGAAATCTGAGTAGTATTCCATTGTGTAAACGTACCACAGCTCTTTTATCCATTTTTCAGTTGATCAGGCTCTAAGACCAACAATCAGAAAATGGGACCTCATGAAACTGAAAAGCTTCTGTAAGGCAAAGGGCACTGTATCCATAATTTATAATTTAACTCAAGAAATTAAATACAAAGAAAACAGATAATCCAATCAAAAAATGGGGAACAGAGCTAAACATGGCATTCACAAAAGAGGAATATCTAATGGCCGAGGGACACTTGAAGAAGTGCTCAACATCCTTAATCATCAATGAAATGCAACTGAAGAAAACCCTGAGATTCCATTTCACACCTGTCAAAATGGCTTAGATCAAAAACTCAAATGATAGCACATGCTTTTGAGGTTGTGAAGACTTCTCTTTTTTAAATTTCTTATTTTTTGAAAATTTCATACATTATGTTTATATCATGTAAACAGAATGTTCCTTGTTCTCCACAACTCCTAAATTCTTATTCCTGCTCAAATTCAAGACTTTTACTTAAGTTATTATTGTTTTATTCATGCATACACAGAGATGAACATAAATTTACATATCTATGCATAAATAGAAACTTCTGAGTTTACTTATATTTTATGGGTGTCTCTTCCCTACTGTTCACAGAGGACACAATCTCACAGCAGACTTTGTGGTTTTTCTGGTGCTTACAATCTTCCAAACCCCTCTTCCATGTTGCTTCTTGAGTCTTAGATGTAGGGATTGCACTGTAGGTGGCCCAAGTGAGGTTTGAGATCCCAAAGTGACTTTTGCAGAAATACAAAAGAGAGAATTTAAAGAATTGTGAAATATTGCTTATTTGACATCAAATAATCATTAGGAACATTAACTATATTGTTAAGAAATATTCAGAAGTAAATTTATTTAAAACATACACCAGAGAAAAATGTTTATCTTTAGATTATCAAACAAATATTACAAACAAAAAACACTTTTATAATTCTTAGTATTACAAGAACATAGCATTATTTTAATAGAAATATATCTGCATGCTTTTATGTAATCTAACAAACTAATTAAATCCATTATCTAAGAATTTATTTTAATGTTAGATATGAAATTAAAAACATAGACTTATATATGAATTACTATTGTTTTTACAAATGCATTGCAAAAGCTAATTTGAAATTAATAATGAACATTATATAGCAATATTCAAATTAGCAATATTCATTTAATTTCAATAATATCTCACTGACATGTGATTGCAATAACCAGCCATGCTAGGCCTTTGTTAGTTTTAATTCAGCATGTTCACAGATTTGTTTCTTGCGATAACTAAATGATATTATTCCAATTTCTATTCAAATATTGATATAATTTGCTGATTAAAATCATTTATTGGTAGTGTTTTTTTACTATGGTGTTGCTTTTGCTTCAGTGACTTTCTCATGATGAAACTGTGTGGAATAATAATATCTTTAAGCAAATGAAGAATCTTATCGTCAATGTCAGTATTTCAGGGTAAATATTAATGAAGATGGGCTATGTCATTGTTTAATAACATGTCTATTTTAATACTACTTATGGATAGTGTACATTTATCAACAGACTCAAATGTGAACTTACCCAATTTCTACAATCTCTCAAAGCTTCCATTCTAATGTAGGAAATATTTTTAATCTAACTTTATTTCTCTGTGTAGATCTCTATCTACTTTTATATGTGTATATTCTATTTTTTTAAGTAGAGTAAGAATTCTCTTTCCTTGCAATATAAGCAAATAAAGACATGGACTGTTGTCATAATTATTGTTTTATGCCAGCATATAAATAGTCATAGTAATATTACTTACCATAGCATTATTCTTATAACAGAAAACATAATAATTACACTAGTCAGGTAAATATTTTAAAAAAGGACTATAACACAGCCATAATACAAAGGTGAATCTGTTATTCATGTTATGAAATTTAGAAGCATGGGTGATGATTTACTAGGCAAATCTTCTGCAACATAAAATTAAACTGTCCTGACTAGAAGGTTCAGCAGTTAAGAGAAGTTGCTGCTCTTCTACAAGACCAGAGATTGGTTCCTAACACCCATGTTGGGTTGCTTACAGCAGCATTTAACTCTAGCTTCTGTGAGTCGGATACACTTCCTTCGTCTCTGAAGGTACATAAACACATATAATATACACATGCAGAATCAGACACACAGATAAAATTAAATAAAAATTAAATATACAAGGGCTGAGTAGGTTGCTCAACTGGAAAACATGGTTGTTACCCAACATGATGAGGTAAGGTTCTATGTGGTGGAAGGAGAGAGCTGACACCTAAACTTGTGGTCTAAACTCCATTTATGTAACAATGGCATTGGAACAACAACAACACACACACACACACACACACACATGCACACATTCAGGCACACACATACACATGGATATGTTCATGCACACGCACATTCACACACATAGGCACTCTCACACACACATGTGCACATACACATGCACATGTACATGCACACACTACTCCAAACACAAAGGCTCACACACACACACATATACAAAAGAAGTGAATAATGTAATTTAGAAACAAAGAAAACAAAACCAGAGTTCATTTCCCAAAAAGAGTTGCCGTATGTAAAAACTACCTAAAATTTTGAAAATGTCTTTAGAAACAACCAGGTTTTAGGTGAGAAAATACTGAGACAATTTCAGTATAATTTTTTGGAAAGTATTAAAAAATTATGGTTGGCTTGAGTAGAATATTTGTAGAAAAGTGAATGTAAGGACCGTGCTGGTGAGGACTCTGCACTCAGTGAGGAACTACTGTGGAAATCATGGGCTGTCTTAGAGGATGCTTGTAAAATTTGGACATTAAGACACATGATAGTAGAAATGGAAGAAAGGAAAACCAGTTTTCTATCATGTCAAATAATTTTTGTCCTCTCACCATGTGAGTCCCTGGGATGTAGCTCAAGTCTTCAGTCTTGGCAGAATTCACTTTTACCCTGTGAATCATCTTTCAAGATCTAGTGGCAGAATTTTAGTCACACTGGTCTCTAATGATGTACACAGCAAATCTTGAAAGTATCAATTCTAGGTATTTATGTAAAGGATTTCTGTGCTGTATTTCTTCCCTTGATTTTGACAAGAAATAGATGGCTAGACACAATAGCTCTGGATGGGAAAAAAGTCCCTAAGATCAAATAGGATATTTTGAAAATTCTTAGCCCTTTTATATGGCAAGGAAATAAATGAAATAGATCTCAAAGATTTTTCAGGAAAAAAAGCATATGACTAGACAATCCTTCCCTGAATCCATCAAGAGACTGAAAGAGTAAAGTGCACAGTTTCACCTGTGTGATCAGCACTATTGTTCAGAGATTTTCTCAATGAAACAAAAGTGGCATTGAGATGAGGTCCTGGTTAAAGTCCTTTTTTTTTCATTGTTTAGGAACACTTTTAATTCTATAAATATCCTCATCTTCTGCTAAAAACAACAAGTTTCTAGATATCTGGGTATCCAGTCACTTCACACAGCTTTACTATATTTCTTTTTTTAATTTTTTTTCCTTTATTTTTTATTTCTTCAAGTGAAGGCAAAGGACACTGTCATTCGAACAAAACGGCAGCCTACAGACTGGGAGAAAATCTTCACCAACCCTACATCTGACAGAGGGCTAATATCCAAAGTCTACAAAGAACTCAAGAAATTAAATGCCAAGAAACAAAATAATCCAATCAAAAAATGGGGGACAGAGCTAAATAGAGAATTCACAAAGGCGGAATCCCTAATGGCTGAGAGACACTTGAAGAAATGCTCAACATCCTTAATCATCAGAGAAATGCAACTCAAGAGGACTCTGAGATTCCATCTTACACCTGTCAGAATGGCTAAGATCAAAAACTCAAATGACAGCACATGCTGGCGAGGGTGTGGAGAAAGGGTACCCTACTCCATTGCTGGTGGGAATGCAAGCTTGTGCAACCACTATGGAGGTCATTCTGGCGATATCTTAAAAAACTTGGAATAGCTCTGCCTCAGGATCCAGCCATACCACTTCTGGGTATACACCCAAATGCCTCTTCACGAAATCATAAGGAAGTTTCCTCATCTATGTTTATAGCAGCCTTATTTGTAATAGCTAGAAACTGGAAACAACCCAGATGTCCCTCAACCGAAGAATGGGTCAAAAAACTGTGGTACATCTATACAATGAAATATTATTCAGCTATCAGGAACAATGAAATTATGCAGTTTGCAGCCAAATGGATGGAACTAGAAAAGCTCATCCTGAGTGAACTAACCCAGACTCAGAAGGACACATATGGCATCTATTCACTTATAGTAGGATTTTAGCTATATAGTAGAAGGTATCGATACTACAACTAACACACCAAAGGGAACTTGGACATAGACTTCTTATTTTTAATTTTTAATTTTTATTTATTTTTTATATATTAGTTATATTTTTTCTATTTTTTAGTCTTTTTATCTATTGTATGCTTATTGGTTTGTTTGTCTGGTTAAAGTTCTTAATCTTAAACAAAGGACACCTGGAGTTTGGCTTCAGCCAATCCAGCACAAGCCACAGAGTAGAGGAAATAATTCAGGCTCAGATCAATATGGATCTTTGGTGTGATAGAGTAAAACCAGGGAAATGAATGGAATTTCATGAGAGATTTACATTTGGGGAAACCTTGTTAGAGAGAAGAAACAGGACAGAGAGAATTAGCTGATGGGGAAGTAATAGGCAACCTTATTCCTCCAGGCCCCAAGCAGCTGATAAAACCACTTTGGTGTATATTTCTGCACCATTCAGAACTAAGCGATGATTTAATGTGGAGAACAGAAGTCCAGTGGGCTACAACCACAAGCCAATGAAGATAATTTTGAGGCTTTAAATTCTATTTAGGGAAATACTGATGGTACTTATCTGGATACATATTTAATACTAAGTATATTTTAAATGTTTGTGTAAAATGGAAAGTACATTGAAAAAGAAAGAAAAACATGGCAAAGTAAATGTTATTCAGAAACTAATGCCTTTTAGCAGAAAAAGCTAATATATTCCTAAGCTGTTGTATCTGTTAAAAAGAACATAAACAGGTGATCTCTGTCGTTGTTCATGTTAGAAGACAAAAATAAACCACTGAATGACTTACTTTACAATGACTAAGCAGCTTCGTATACACAGAGCAACACTACAGGAATTCAACAGGTTTTATTTATATATTAACTGCTTTATGTGTGTGTGCATGTATACATATACATGTGTATTCATTAATTTCTAATTAAGAAAATGAGCCATAAATTTGAAAGGTAGGCAGGAGGACAGGGAAGAATTGGGAGGGAAGAAAGGGAGAGGGAAAAATTATATATATATATATATATAATATAAATAAGCAAACATATACATATATATGTCAGTGTAATTAGTAAACAAAACCAAACATTTGAATGGATAGATTTAATTTGATCATTATGTAATATATGAGTGTACTAAATCATCACACTGTATCCCATAAATTTATAAAATTATTGTGTTTCAATTTAACATACATTTGTGCTGGTTTGAGGAAGAATAGTCTCATGTATTTGAATGCTTATGGGGTGGCACCATTTGTTCAGGTAGGTATAACCTTGTTGGAGAATATTTTCAAGGCCTAAGCTAGGCTGAACGGTTCTCATAGTTCAGATATGGAAGCATAGATATCATTAACATCTCTCTTATAAAAGATTAGTCAATCATGAATATTTCCACGTCTTATATGAAGTTATTTGAATAAGGTCAAATGAGAAATACAAGAAAAAAACACTGGAGTATACAGATTAGATAGAAAGTAAATTCTTAAATTTCGAGACCAAAAATTTATGCATTTTCTAGTCCACATCTATATAAATATTGCAATGCATTTTTATGTTTTAAGAGATTTTATGGACATATTTTGAGATGTTTTAACATATGCCTCAACATAAACAAGTTAGTAGTTTATAGTCTGTGAAAATGTACCAATTTATATAGGCATGAAAATCATCTCAGCTCAATTTTAGAATTATCATAATGTTTAGTTTTATATTCTTAAGGAAATAATCCCAGATGTTTTATAATGAAAAATAGATCAACAATTTCATAGTCATTGTAGAACAAATATAACTATTGGAGAAAATTATGAGAATAAACAATATTAAGCAACTAATATGTAGTGCGGAGATCTAAGACAAGTAAATGATCTATTAAAACAAATAGGTAAATATTTATTATTTTTAAGGCATTATGTTAAAGAAGAAAGAGCAGTGTGAAAGGCTATAGTTAATGGATTATTAGTGTGACCTCTTTAAAGGAATCTCCACAGCTTGTGAATACAATTTAGAGAAGAGAAGTAGTTTGAAGTTGAGGAAATAAGTGTAAGTTAATGAAAAACTATTCTATTCTAGTGACATACTCTGTGCTGACAATAACTAATATCAAATATAAAGATGTTATAAGAGATTGATTTTTGAAATACTAATAATCAGTACTAAGAATATCATTTTATAAATTGTGGGCAGTTAAAAGATTAAATACCAGCTTCAATACCATGTTCTCAAGGATATTAAAGATATTGGATGATTAATGTAATATTATTACAAAGTATAACATGCCAGTATATAAAGAATGTAAAAATGTTTTAAAATGACTTTGTTTCATATTAGATAAGATAGCTATTTTTATGCAATATTACAAAATGAAGTATGAAGATATATGAGTTAAACAAATGATGATAAGTTTTCAGACTTGGTTAAAATAAGCAGCCCCTAAAAATACTGTATCATGTCTCAGATTTATTATCATCTTTACATACATTGTCATATCTAGCTGAGATACTTTATATGAATGTATTAAAAATACTTATTTTTAACTTAGAAAACATCTTTAATAAACTACACTAGTATCTAACAAAATGGCTTTTGAATGGCTATTAGTTTGCATTTCTTAATTATCCTAAGCAGTTTGTGACAGTTGCTATCAAAAGGACAAAACTTCACATTGCATTTTTAAGTCTTACCTAGGTACAATACCTTAAAAGGTTAACCTTAATTTTGTATCAATATTCAAAGATCAATACCGATGTAGCCAAACACAATCTTAATTTTGTATTATATACAAAGATTAATATTGATGTATGTAGTAGTAAATTTTTATTTATCAACCATATATGTATTAATACTTAACAATTACCTAACAATTACATATCCTAAATCCTAAAGCTCAAACCCTAACTCTGAGACCTAATCTATAACACCCTAATATCTATAAAACAAACACTTAACTGTAACCTAAAGTTTCTTAAAAGGATATTCTCTTAGATCAACTTTTGGCATGGATCCATATGGGTAGTTGATTTCTGCCAAATCTTTCAGTCTTAGAGTGTGAATCTCCTTCTTCAGATCTTAAGGCAGTTTATAACGATAATTGAAGTGGGATGGCTCTTACAAGAATTGTCTCTTCATTCCTAGGACCCACTTACTTACAAGATGAAAAATTGTATTAGGCTCACCATTCAGATGCTTTGGACCTCTAAGGGTCTTGCTCTGTTGCTGAATCCAATCCTGACATTCTGGCTATCCGATGCTTTGGAAATCCAAAGTCTGAGCAGTTTTCTGAGTTGGACCAAGTCCAACTCTGCCAAAAAGTGTATTTTGTCATGTTTCACACCTAAGTGGATCACTGACATCTCTGGGCCGGCGAAGAAGGAGGAGTGACTTGAAGCCTCTCTGCAAGATGAGGAAGTAAGCCTCTGGAGACCCTGTGCACTCGATTTAAATCCTTTGTGTCGTAATGCTTCGCAAAGATCCTGGAATGAACTCCAGCCTCTCGTTGCCATATTCTTGGCAGGCTTATGCAGGGTACACCAATGTCCAGAGTCACATAATTTGCCTTTTGGTGGGCTTTTCGAGGAACGCCCTTCAAAGTCAATCATATCCGGATGTAACTAGATCCACTTATATCTTTTTACCTGAGAGACCTGTCTTTTTGCTATTCTAAAATCCCTATGCTCAATTTCCCTAATCCTACCACAGATGTAGTCAAATATAATACTAATTTTTATCAATATACAGATATAAGAGCATATTCAATAATGTGTCCCTTTTTTATCATTCCCATAGTATGACTATATCCCATTTATCCAAGTATTTTCCCCCTTACATAGGAGAGAAAGAAAGATAGAGAAAAAGGAGAAATTCCTGCGTCTAACCTCCAAAACCTATTTAACAAGTCCATTTAACAACTTGTAACCAATTCCGCTAAATTACAACAAACATCTATAACCCATCAAAAGGCCAAAGGAGGAAAAAAACTGATCACCCACCCAGCCTTTTGGGAATGGTATGTTGCTCTCTTACAATTACTTCCTGATGATTTGGGATGTAGTAAACCTGTTTGGGG
Organism: Lophiomys imhausi; assembly: GCA_907164525.1. Taxonomy (NCBI): domain Eukaryota; kingdom Metazoa; phylum Chordata; class Mammalia; order Rodentia; family Muridae; genus Lophiomys; species Lophiomys imhausi. The sequence goes on from CAJQZJ010000209.1 coordinate 1,588,884, forward strand.
GCCCAAATAAGAATGGAAAATTGGTTAAGCAAGTTAATAGTAACATTTGATGTTAAGTCCTTTTGTGCTCAGCTATTTAAATATACTTAGAAGTTTGTAGTCAGAGGCTGAACTTCAGGGGCTTATTGAATTCCTGGCTGGAACAGTGTGTGGGGTTGAACCATCTTAGTTAGACATTTTGAGTTGTTCTGGTTGTAGATTTTTGAGGAAACAGCTATTGAGGAAGTCTGCCAGGCTGGATCATCTGGGCTATTTGTCTTCTTTGGTGTCGGTCCCTTTTCTTCAGAAACTTCAGTTGTCCAGTTGTTCCTGGACACCTTCGATGAATGCTTTTAATTTCCAGGAAAGATAAGAACAGAGTCCTGCCCTAATACTATCCCTGGGGCACTACTTTTTTTTTGGGGGGGGGCAGGTAATATCTTTCCTAAAGTTGCTAAGACACAAGCAACATTTGCTTCTCCAAATATATGGAGATAGATAGGTGGTCTTCAAAACCTCAAGATATCTGTAAAATATGGCAGTCAAAGATGTTTTCTTAAAGATTTCTTGATATTGAGACATGTCAATGTCCTGACAGCACCCCCCATTATACTCCAAGTAGATGATGAGCATTGAAGAATCTCCATTTGGAGATGGCTGCATTAGTGGCAAGCTTGTCACTGGGCAAGAAAAATCCCTTGCTTCAAATGTAGACAGAATGCTGTCCAAATAGTACAAAACTTGGAAGCAGGTAAATCGACAGCCTAGCTCTGCCATGACAGGGTAGGCAAGTCCTTCATAATTCCTGCTTTACAATCAATGTCTGAGATACTGGGGCAAAAGGCTTCAGATAGATGCTCTAATGTATTGAGAGAAATTTGGTACTGTCTAGGCATCCAGTTATCTGTCATTTCTTAGTTTTGGAAGCTGGTGGCTCTGCACTTCCTGTATACTCAGATATATTTATCCTTCTCAGGTCTCTGATGTGGTTGAAGACTAGATAGTTATAGTCTCACAGTAAAATTTTAAGTTTTTTAGGAATTAAAAGGATGTTCTAGGTCTAAGAAGATGTTATTAAGTTGGTAATGCAAGTGAGGTGGAAACTGAGTTAGGTATAGAATGCTAAACTCATTGAGCTAGATAACAGAATATTAATATCAGGTGCAAATACATATGGTCTGGAGAATGGGAATGCATGTTATACCTTAAAATTTATAATTCTGGTCTAATTATTCTTATTGCTTTGTAATGTATCTATTGTTATAGGAAAAAGAGCCTTTTATTGGACTAAAAGGGTGAGCTGTTAAGGGGGAAAAGATACACATTACTTTTTTTTTAAAGCAGAGAGGAGGGTAAGGGGGAAGAGGGTTGGAGGGTTGGACCAGGATGGGCAGAAGGGAGGGTACTATGATTGAGATGTAATTTGAAATAAATGAATGTAAAAAAATACTTATTTTATACTTTATTTGGATTTGTAGGAAATTTTAATATAGATATCTCATGTTAAATATGAGACAGAAAATGGAACTGAAGGCCTTTCTCTTAGTGTATGCTTACTGTTATATAAAAAGCACCCTCCACCACTTCATTGACTCATAATATTGACTATGAAGATAAATAATTTTTCACTCAGAAAATGACAGGACTTTGTGTTTTGTTCAGCCAATGCTAATCTCCTGAAAAGTAGGAATTTTGTGTTTCATCTTTTAAAATAAAATATAAACACCATAGTTTCTTATAAAATTAAAAAATAATGAATGATAATGTACTTCCATTGTTGCAATAAGATGTATTAGAATATGCTAAGTCCTAAGAAATGACTTTTAAAATGATAGATTTTTATAAGTAATATAACCTGAAAATCCTGACAATTGGAGGATTTGTGTGTTGAAGTATGTGTATATTTTAAAGACTGTTTCTTTCAGCATTATAAGTATGCGTGCACCTGGATGTGCACATTCATGTGTACTGACTAAATTCAACATTATTACATGAATTCTCTTATTTCATGTCACTTTTATGCACTTGTCAAACAACCACAAAAACATTTATTGGTTCGCCTCTGCTTTACCATTTTCTTTGTAGTTGACATTTAGTAACTGACTATTAGTCATTTATTTTTTATCTCCTGAAAGGCCTCCAAATCCAAAGCAATTTACCCAGATCATTTTCCCTAGTGGTAAATTATTTTGAACTGCGGAAGCCCTTTTATGTGAATTTAGAGAGATAAAATACATCACACAGAAGTGTTTAATAAAACTTCAGTAAAGTGATAAATCAAAGAACTGTAGCCAAAAAAAAAAAAAAAGTATTGGTGCCATCAAATGATGCAAGGGAGAGATCTAGTAAGACAGAGCCCTTGGGGGGGGATCTCATTGTGTTTAATTCATTAAAAACAAACAAACAAAAACCTGATCTGTTAAACTCTATTGCTCGAAGCCCAGCAGATTGTTTTCTTTAAGTGGAGTTTTGCTCCTTGTAATTATCAACAATTATTGGGTTTTCAAATATATTGCATTCTGAATTTGAAAATACAGCCAGTTGGTTTTGTATTTATTGAGTTTTTGCTTAATGCAAAATAAGCACAAATGAAGCTTTCTAATACTTCCTACATTGTTCATTGTTGATATTATACATATCACATGCCTAGCCTTGCTAGCTTCATCAAATTCTTCATGACAAACGTTGGTCAAGTAATATTACACACACTCACCTTTCTCAAAAATCTTTTCTTAAAGTCCTTCTTCCCTTGGGATTTGTTGAAGTAAAAGGAGGATAATAAGTTGAAGCAAAAAAAAAAAATCACTGGATCAGTAGAGGATGAAACAAACCCAGCTGCACAGGGTGTGCTGAGCTTTTCTCCTTCCTCCTTTGTCTATGTACACTACTATGTGGCTACTGCTAATAAGGGAAATCATCAAGTCTACAGAATTCCAGAGATCTGACCTGAAAATATAAGCCCTCTCCTTATTCATTATGCAAATTTACAGCAAAACTTGGGAAATATATCTTTTCAATTGTGGTACATTATTCCTTTAGATTTCTTTAGATATTTATAACATATATCCTTTAAGTAAATTTAACACTCAATTCTAGGAAAGCTTTCTTAACTTCTCTTATCAACTTTGCCCTTCATAAAGACTTGCTCTAAGTCTGTAAGCCTCCAATATGTTATTTAAAAAAAGTTAATTCATGGGTATAAGAGAGGAGAGTAGAAATGATCAAAATACATTTCATACATGTATTCTTAAAGAATTATTTATTTCATTCCACCAAATATTTTTTAAATTTAAATATCTAGAGCTGATCTCAGGAGTGATTTTTTGATAAGAGTTTATAGTAAATATTTAAGGGGTAAAGAGTTATGAAAGAAAAAGGAAGAGAAACAAAGAATGAGAGAGAAAATAAAAGAAATCACTCAGAATTATATGTTAATTCTATAAATTTGTATATCTGTTTTAAATCTCCATCAATTATTCAATGTTTAATAATTTTACCATATTTGAGAGTCCATTAAATAACACATGAATGTAAATTCTGGCATTTATTACTTCAACCACAGCTTCAGCACAGAATAGAGATTTTAAAATTAAATATTTTAGGAATTTCTTAGGTGAGTACAGCATTTAAGTCATTTTGACTCTTTTTACTCCTCATTCCAGCTGCTCTTGTGCTCCCCAAATACACTTTAAAATTCATAATCTTTTCTCTTTAAACATTACTACTTTACTGCAAATATGAGAATTTGTTATAATGATAAAGGTCCTGAGCCAAAATAATATATATATTTTTTTTTTTTTTTTGGTTTTTCGAGACAGGGTTTCTCTGTTTAACAGCTCTGGCTGTCCTGGACTCGCTTTGTAGACCAGGCTGGCCTCGAACTTGCAAAGATCCGCCTACCTCTGCCTCCCAAGTGCTGGGATTAAAGGCGTGCGCCACCACCGCCTGGCTCAAAATAATATTTTTTAAAATTGTTTATCATCCAAGGAATCATAAATTCCTCAGATGGCATATTCCTTGTTGTCACCTGCTACCCCTGACTGTACCGCCTGTACAGAGGGCTGGGAATTGGAGAGACAAAGAACACAGAGAGGGACACCAAGTCAAGTCAGATCAAATCAAGGTCCTTTACTAAAGATCCAATTGCTTATATAGGGTGAAAACAAGACGTGGCAGAATCAACCCTTCACCTCATTACAGAGTCAGGAAAACACAGCTAGTACCAGCCGCAGGGAAAGTCCCAGGTAAAAGGACAAAGTGCATCTCTCAGGTGCAGGCTAATTGCTTCACAACAAACAAATCAACAAATGGCTGCTCTGTAAGGGGCTGCATCACTCCTGATATTCTTTTATTACATGTTAACTTCAGTTATAATCTAACATTATGATTTCTTAAATAATATTAACCTGTATAAATTATGAAAACATTCTCAACCTTATAATCCTTGGCATTCTCTACCATGCTCACATTCACTACTCTGCCTGCCTGATCTGAAGTTTCTATTCATAGATTATTCAGTTGAGACCCAAATTTCCCTCTTTCAAATATGTGAATTATATTAGGATCTAGAAAGTGTACTTGAGACCTATATAGAGTGTAAGAAATTTTAATGCTTTAGCGAGACTGTCTTCCTTTCTTATTTCTTTACTTCCTCTCTTTTCTTTATTCTTTTCTTTTTTTCTTTATTGTTTCTGTCTGTCTGTCTGCCTGGCTGCCTTTATGATAGGCAACATTACATATTGGATGTTGTTACTTTATAAAAAATGATTTCAAAATGGTGGTCACCATGAACATGACAACGATCTCCTACATCAATTCTTTTGAAATAATGTTTTTAAAAACCTAAAAGATTGTACAAAAGCCATGTGTAGCTATGAAAACCATCTTAATATCACCATATTATCCCCTAACTTTCATAAATCTAGCGTTAGCTTTCTCTGTTACTAACAAGCAGAAATTTTCAACTCACTAGGAATAGTGAATCTGTAAACAGGAAAAATATCCAATTAAAATAAAAATTAAACCCTTATCTACAGTAAAAATAAGTATCTGTAAACTAGATTTTTAAAATTACCTTCTTTAAGTGAATTAAAAATTCTCTCAGTGATAACACTATTTTATAGAATTTTACGAAGTAACATTTTCTAGCTACCACATCAATATAGATTCAATTCAAGTGACCTAAATTGTCTTGCTCTTCCTCTTTTAAAATGTATTTTTATTTTATAATTATCATATGAAATATTAGCATTAGATATCTTCTGAGTTTTCTTTAAACAAAGTATGCTTTAGTTGATTCTCATTCTACTCCTCATCTTCACCATACTCACTGAAACTTTGTAACCACCCTGAGCCACAAAAAATGTTTTTCATTAGGATATTAATTTATTTTCTTTTACAAATGAGTCCTTTGTCTGTATGTATGAATGTACACCACATGTGTATCTTATACCTGTAACTGGAGTTAAGGATGATTGTGAGCCATCATGTGAGTGCTGAAAATAAATCCAGAGCTTCTGTAAGAGCAATGTTCTCTTAAATGATGAACTAGTTTTCTGAGGGATGTTTTCTTACTACTGTCTTAAGTGATGGGATTGGATAAGTATTTTAATATATGATCATTTGAATTTCAGTAACTGATCAAATATATTCAACCTATTCAAATCAAGATATATTCAATAATATATATACATATATAAACTATAACAGTACAGTACACATGGAAATATTGTAGAATTTGAAAACTGGAAATAATAAATATATATAATTTTACAATGTGTTTTGATCCTGAGTTCAATTCCCTACACCCACATGGTGGCTCACAATCCCCTATAACTAGCTCCAGGGAAATTAGACTCCCTCTTCTGATCTCCATGGGCACCAGGCATACACTAGTGAACAGACATAAATGCAGACAAAACACCCATACATATAAAAACTAATTCTTGACATTTCTTTAAAATAAAGAAAATAGAAGCAATATGTTTTGATTATCCTTTTCCACAACTTCTTCCAAGTCATCCCTCACTTGCCTACCCATGAGAGGAGATTATTAGCAACCTAATGAATGGAACAACAACAACACTTAGTAAGAACACCCTATGGTCAGGTTCTTTACTATTTTTCAAATGGTGTTCTGTTTTCTGTCATAGATCATATATCCATATACCAGAATCTTGTGGGATATTTCATAATATTTTTGCATAAAGATGTTTCCATCAATATTTATCACAAACTCTAAATGCTTTTTTTCTGTATCAGTTGCTTTGAATGTCATAAAACAACACTATATTCTGAGTCATTTAAAAATAACTTTTTCTCAGTTTGATCCTTTCTAGTAACTGATAGTCATAACACAATAAATATGTGAAGTAATATTCTCAGATATAAAATATGTTACCTCTATAGCCTTTTGGGAACTACAAGGTGTCAATCCTTCTAGATAGTGGTGAAAGGTACAGTGTAAATTTCCTGGCACTCTGTAGAAAATTGGATCTTGAAATTTTTCATGGCAATGGTATACATAGAAACTTGTTTTGTTTTGTCTCTGTCACTCATAACACATTTTTCTATGTGTTCTTACTTATACTGAATTCTACTTAGCACATGTTTTCAATAGCATCACACTGTTGATTTGTGTATCAAAAGCACATACAATGCTTATATGATATAAATTCCTTAAGACTTTGTTTTTTCAGCTAGTAGCAGAATTGATGTAGCCTTGAGTAAGGCAGAAAATAGATTTTTCTTTATCATACATGTGTAATAGTTTTCTGTCTCTAATCTGAATAGTATTGTGAAGCATGCAATAAATTGTTTGCTCAATGATACTGATCACTTAACTGAATATGTTTTGATTAGCTTCAGCTGATGCATGTCTGACACCATAACATAACTAAGCCATTAATTACCCAACTTTGAGATAACCCTCAGTGATCCTGATAGCTGAAATTTTTGTAGGAACAAAATGAGTAAACAAATTGGGCCCTGTTGGGTATGACCCATGTACAGCTAGTAAACCATATCTGAGATAGGATTCCACTTATTATTAGTACAAGTATGCCTCCATTACAAAAAGTATTATAGGATAATGATATTTGCCCAGGTATAAATAGCAACATAGATTTTTTTTTTGCCCAGTTATTCTAAGAAAAGTTTAAATAATTAACTTTCCCAAATTGTGGGTAATATAGTAAATGGCAATGGGTTGCTTCGGTAAGAAAGCATCTAATTCAGTTTTTATCTGGAATAAAGAGATGACTTAGCAGTTAAAACACTTGTTTCTTTTGTAGAGGACCCAGAACTGGCCCCCAGCATTCACATGGTGAATCAAAATTATTTATAATTCTACTTCCAAGGGACCTAATGCCATCTTTTGACTTCCCAGGGAAAATACATGCAGGTAAACACTCATATATATAAAAATAAAATAATCTAAAAATATTTTAGTGTATTTTATTGCATTTATTGTGTGTGTTTATGTATACATGTGTGTATATATGTGTGTGTGTATGTCTATGTGTGTAAGTGCATACATGTATATGATGGTCAGGTGAGAGGACAACTTAGAGGAGTCAGTTCTCACCTTCTACCACGTCAGACCTGATTGTGGAAATCCTGTAATATTTCTTGTTGCCAAGTGCCTTCACCATCTGAGATTTCTTATCAGCCTATAAACCATGCACTTCTTACCACATAAACTCATGCCTACTTCCTGATAAACCACCTTCCCTTTGATGTAAGTTTATAAATTGTTTTGTTTTTGACCACTGTGCAAAGAATCCTTATGAATTATTTTGAAGCAACATAATCCTTCTGTTTCTACACCTTTAATATATTTTCCTGTGTAGACTGAGAAATAATCGTGCTCTTTGTCCCTCTGGCTTGCTTCTGGAAAGCTCTTCTTCTGATCAACTAGACATTCTAAAAATACATTGTTACGTGACATCTATTATTCATGAGGTGATAGTGAAGATCCTGGGAATGATATTCCACATAGACAAAGGCACTGTATTCTTCTTAGGAAACAGGGGACTTGACCCTCTAACAGGAAGGATTGGGTTTATTTTGCAGTTATGGTCCTTGAAGTATGTTAGAACTTCAAAATTTTCAAGGATTTGATTTAGATATTGCCATAGATGTGAAAGAATGAGCAGGGAAAACATTTTCTATTTTTTTAGCTCATTAAATTTTTACTAAAACTGATAAACTATGAAAATAGTAATGATGTTATGTTGGTAAAATTTCTGAGAGTCATTCATAAACATCTATACACATCCTGTATAGAAAGTGACATGGCCAAGACTAAGTCTTTCAACTTTCTTACTTCAGTAATTAGCCCTGAAATAGTGAAATTATACCGTATCCATATTTGAGACAGGTTTTATGCCAGCAATCAAATAACCATTTACAATATTTATAAAATTAACATAATATATATAACATACTTTCCATTGGAAAGTGGTGTTTATTCTATTCAAAAAAGAAAGAAAAAGAAAACCTTAAGCATTCACACTATTTTTTAAGCTATTTATTTTGAAGTTTTCATTTAATTTACATTAAAACAATTGAATTACAATCAGTGGATACTTGCCCATTGTTTTTTCTTTTCTTTTTTTTTTTTTTTTTGATGGGAAGTTGTTTTGTTTTGTCTTTTGTTTCAGTTTCCCCTGTATTTTGTGTGTTTGAACAATTTTTCTACAGTATTACCTGATGATTAACATACTAACTAAATTGTTTTTATAGAGGTGTTTGAACCTCATTTACACTTCCTTTTGTACTAAAAAGCAAGAAAAGATTATAAAACCCAATCCAAATTAATGGAACATTTCTATCTCCATCTGAATGTCACTCACTGTGTAAACACAGACATTGTCAGCTGAAGCAGCAAACGAAGAGCATCCATAAAGTGCTATTCCCTGCTGAGCACATTCTTGGAAACACTGAAAGTCTTGAAAGAAAAATGAAGGGAGTCTACTTTGAAATAAGCATGATGCTTCACGCTGAGGCAAATCACACACACAGGGTAAGTGAACATTGGAAAATAGAATTGCAAACCAGAAACAAGAAGCCATCCTGTGCTAGCCAGAGATTCTGTCTACAAAGGGGTAAATATAAAGAGTTTTAGCATTTGAATGAACTTAAAGCAGAAAGTTAAGCAAACACAACAACAAAACCATCCTAAATGTTATATACATGACTTCTTTAAAAAGCACCAAATGAGCCTGTTTTGACTGTGTTGACAAGTGCACACCCATAAAACGTTAGTGCCAAAGTGTAACAGTTTCTAAACTAATTTGATGGAACAGATGTGAATATTGTGAAAGCCATTTTAGTAAAAACTGGGTTGAGCAAGTAGGCTTTTAACTTCTCTAACTTCCTCTCTCTGAAGTTGATCAGATCAAATGTCTTTGTTGTAAAAACCATGTAATTTCCATCCCTTTTGAACATTTTTGTTCATGTTTTCTCGCTCTGTTTTATATATTCATATATTTTCATAGAATGCTGTATTCCCAGAATTGTGTGGAACTTGAAATATATAATACACTTATGTACAAATATGAAATATGAAAGATAAGTAACTCTTAATAACTTGAAAATTGATCAATATATAAATAGAATCCAAAATGTAATAAAATTGAAAATAAATACAAAAAAGACATTTGTGTTCATAAAGGTTCTTATTGTTAGTGAAGGTAACATTAATATAGTATAATATACTAGATGTACTGGAAATTAATAAAATCTGGACATGTATTTAATATATTTTCTATGACAATAAAACTGTGAAGTATTCATTTAATATTGTGATTTAAATAGTGAATTATCATAATCTTTCTCTGAATCATTTATAAGAACATTCAACCTACAGTTAAGAAAAAGGAAAATTAAAAACTGTGAAAGACAAAATATATTCATGGCTTATATTCAAGTAGAGTACTTAATTCTCTATTCAAAATATAAAACATTATTGTTTTAGGAATCTCAGAATAAAGTAATCAATAGTAAGGCAAAAAAGAAAATATTTGTTACTAAAAGAGTATAACAAATCCTTGTACATTATACTTGGAATGATACTATGTGTGACACCACCAATTAATTTCAATCAGCATAAATTGAAATAATAAACCTTGCAAAAAAAAAACCCAATTCTTTACTATGTCATTTGCTGATAATTGAATTTTACTTATTATTCTAACCTTGATGGAATTTATACTAATTTTAGAAAATATAAGAAGGTTCATATTTGTTTCAAAGTACTTAATGTAAAAACCATCTTAAACCATTTAGGATAGTTAAGAAATACAAACTCCTAGTCATGAAAGTGTGTCATTTTGTTAGCTACTATGACAGTCTATCACAGATATTCTCTAAGCTACTCAGAAATCAAGTTGTTAAGAGATAAGCAACATTTGCTTATCTAAATGTAAGAGATAGATAGGACATCTTCAAAAACCCCAAGATATCTGCAGGATATGGCATTCAAAGATGTTTTCTTTTTTTGTTTCTTTTTTTTTCCTTTATTTTTTATTTCTTCAAGTTACATCTCAATCGCAGTCCCCTCCCTATTCCCCCTCCAGTCCCACCCTCCCACCCTCAACCCCCCATCCTCTTCCCTTTTTTTTTTCTTTTAAGTTTAAGGTATATCTTATTTCCCCCTATAGTTTCCCCTTTCATTCCAACAAATGGCTCTTTCTCTTATAATAATAAATACAATACAGTGCAACATAGGTAATTAGGCCACAGTTATGAGGGTTATATGGCTTAACGTACATTCCCAATGACCAGTCCATATGTATTTGGTACCTGACTTTAACATTCTACTATCTAACCACCTCCATGAGTTTAAAGTTCTATATCTGACTCAACATTCATACTAATTGCAACACAAATTTAAAAGTATCTCCTTAGATATATACACTCTCTTGACTCCTAAACAACTCAAAATTTAATTATGAGACTCTATCTGTTCTTCAATCACCTCAGAGACCTGAGAGGGAAAAATATATCTGATTTTATAGGAAGTACAGGGTCTGCAGCTTCCCAAATTAAGAAATGACATACAGGTGGCTGCCTGGACAGTTCCCATTTTCTCTCCATACATTACAGCATCGCTCTTCAGTCGTTTGGCCCTGCTTCTCTGACAGACATTGATTGTAGAGCAGGGATTATGAAGTACTTACCTACCCTGTCTTGGCAGAGCTAGGTTGTCGACTTACCTGCTTCCTGGTTTTGTCCTTTTTGGACAGTATTCTATCTACAGGTGGAGCAAGGGGCTTTTCCTACCAAGAGATAGGCTTGCGACTAATTCAGTCATCTCCCACTGGAGATTCTTCGATGCTCATCTTCTACTTGTAGTAGAATAGGGGGTGCTGTCAGGAGTTGATATGTCTTGATATAAGAAATCTAAAGTTAAGGGAACATCTTTGAATGCCATATTCTGCAGATCTCTTGAGGTTTTTGAGGAGGCCCTATCTATCTCTTATATTAGGGTAAGCAGATGTTGCTTGTCTCTTAGCAGGTTTATTTCTGATTAGCTTAGCAAGTAACTATAATAGGCTGTTATAGTACCTAACAGAATGACTGGCTTGCATAACCATTAGTTTGCATTTCTTAATTATCCTAAACAGTTTATGACAGTTAGTAGTAAAAGGCCGAAACATCAAATTTCATTTTTTTCTTTACCTCCTAACCCTTCCATCCCATTTCTCTGGGGTGGGGTGTCCTTATATAACAGTCCCTCATCTCAGTTGAGAGGTCGTATGAGGGCCAAGAGCCTCTTCATTCATTGGGGATCTACGAAGCAGTACCATCAGTGAAAAGTGTCTCGTTGCCTGGGAGAAAGAACTACTAAACAAACAAATCAATAAGCATACAATGGATAAAAAAGACTAAAAAACAGAAAAAATATAACTAATATATTTCCGGTTGAGGGACATCTGGGTTGTGTCCAGTTTCTAGCTATTACAAATAAGGCTGCTATAAACATAGATGAGGAAACTTCCTTTTGATTCCATGAAGAGGCATTTGGGTATATACCCAGAAGTGGTATGGCTGGGTCCTGAGGCACAGCTATTCCGTTTTCTAAGATATAGCCGGACTGACCTCCATAGTGGTTGCACAAGCCTTCATTCCCACCAGCAATGGAGTAGGGTACTCCTTTCTCCACACCCTCACCAGCATGTGCTGTCATTTGAGTTTTTGATCCTAGCCATTCTGACAGGTGTGAGATGGAATCTCAGAGTTGTCTTAGTTGCATTTCTCTGATGATTAAGAATGTTGAACATTTCTTCAAGTGTCTCTCAGCCATTAGGGATTCTTCCTTTGTGAATTCTCTATTCAGCTCTGTCCCCCATTTTTTGATTGGATTATTTTGTTTCTTGGCATTTAATTTCTTGAGCTCTGTCCCCCATTTTTTGATTGGATTGTTTGGTTTCTTGGCTTTAATTTCTTGAGTACCATCCCAGATTTCAAGCTGTACTACAGAGCAATAGTTGTAAAAACAACATGGTATTGGTATAGAAACAGACGAGTAGATCAATGGAATCGAATTGAAGATCCAGAAATACACCCACACACTTATGGCAACCTAATTTTTGACAAAGAAGCCAAAATGGCACAATGGAAGAAGGACAGCATCTTCAACAAATGGTGCTGGTCCAACTGGATGTCCATTTGTAAAAGAATGAAGTTAGACCCATACTTATCACCTTGTACAAAACTTAAGTCCAAGTGGATCAAAGACCTTAACATAAGCCTGGTCACACTAAATCTACTAGAAGATAAAGTGGGAGAAACCCTCAAACTAATTGGCACAGGCGACAACTTCCTGAACAGAACACCAACAGCTCAGGACTTGAGATCAACAATCAATAAATGGGACCTCATGAAATTGAGAAGCTTCTGTAAGGCATAGTACACTGTAATTTGAACAAAATGGCAGCCTACAGACTGGGAGAAAATCTTCACCAACCCCACATCTGACAGAGGGCTAATATCCAACGATGTTTTCTTAAATTAAGATTTTTTTTTATATCGAGACATGTCAGCTCCTGATATCACCCCCTATTCTACTCCTAGTAGAAGATGAGTATCGAAGAATCTCCAGTGTGAGATGGCTGAATTAGTGGCAAGCCTATCTCTTGGCATGAAATACCCCTTGCTTCAACTGTAGACAGACTGCTGTCCAAAAAGGACAAAACTTAGTAGCAGGTAAGTCGACAGCCTAGCTCTGCCAAGACAGGGTAGGTAAGTTTTCATAACTCCTGCTCTAAAATCAATGTCTGTCAGAGAAACGGGACCAAAAGGCTGAAGATTGATGCTGTAACATATGGAGAGAAAACGGGAACTGTCCAGGCAGCCACTGGTATGTCATTTCTTAGTTTTAGAAGATGCAGGCCCTGCACTTCCTACATAATCAGATATATTTTTCCCTCTCAGGTCTCTGAGGTGGTTGAAGAATAGATAGCTAGAGTCTCATAGTTAAATTTTGAGTTTTTTTAGGAATCAAGAGAGTGTTCTGGATCTAAGAAGATGTTTTTAAAATTGTGATGCAAGTTAGTATGAAAGCTGAGTCAGATATAGAAGTTTAAACTCATGGAGATGGTTAGATAGTAGAATGTTAAAGTCAGGGGCCAAATACCTATGGACTGAACATTGGGAATATATGCTAAGCCATTTAACTCTCGTAATTGTGGCGTATTTATTTCTGTTGTTTTGTATAGTATTTACTGTTATAAGAGAAGGAACCATTTGTTGGACTGAAAGGGGGAGCTTTTGGGGGGAAGAGGGTGGAAGGGTGGTACAGGAGGGGGGAGCAGGAAAGGGATTGTGACTGAGATGTAACTTGAAGAAATAAAAAAAATATAGTATAAAAATGACATAACTTGAGATTTTCTACATACTATATAATGCACCATGAATGGTAATGAATACATACTATATTCAAATCATATATCATTTGGAAAGCCAGTGGGGGGAACTCAAAGTCAAGTTGTAAGGATCCTGATGAGCTGCATTTATAAAAATAAATTTCAACAAATGCAATAGTTGCAATAAAGTAGAAAAAAACACTGGCCACAAGCATGATGAATCTAAAGAGCAGCAGATGGGAATATCACAGACCTAAGCATTATGTGCCTAAAAGACAGAGGCAGCTGCTTTGAAAGTACAGAAGTCACGAAAGTATGTAGAGCAGAAGAGCTTCTGGAGTTGTAATTCTTGCCCTCAAACATGATTTTCTACATGTAACCTGCTTGGAATTGGTAGTTTATTTATAATCTTCAAGGTTCAGCTTCCTTGTGCTTGAAATAAAAGTAATGATAAATTGTAGTTCATGGAAATGTTATAATGATCAAATGAGTTTATATTTGAAGTGCTTATACCACTGTTTTGTGTTTGGTAAGGTATGTGTTTTCATATGTATCCAGCATTCCATAATAAATGCTTAAATACAATGTATTGAAAGAAGCAAAACCTCATTCAATGTCTGTAGGATGTCTTCTGCAAGTTCTACTTCATATTGTAACAAATAGTTTAACAGTTATCAAATTCAACTTTCTCATAAAACCAAAATGTAACTAAACCCTTACAAATGTTTTAAACATTATTGATTTTAGAAATATCAATGAAAAACATCACAAATTTGTGTCTTCATGTCTTCATTTGGACTACTGACATCCCACTCTCCTTAGTTCGGTGGAAGCCCTGAAATCCAGCTGAGTCCTGAACAAAATTGCTGCAAAATCAGCAGTGATTCAGAACCACCAGTAAGTATGGATGTGTTTAGAGTTGCCTAAATTATTCTCTCTCATCACATTTCCTCTTATTAAAAACCTCTTTTTCTTCATTATTCTAATGTTGATTGTGTGTGTGTGTGTGTGTGTGTGTGTGTGTGTGTGCGCGCACCTGCATCTATGAAAAGCCCACCACAACACAGGTGATGTCTCACAAAACCTCCAATCCTGGAGCTTTCTGCTCAACTGGGAGATAACTTGATAAATCTGGGAGATAACTTGATAAATCTTTTCTGTCTTCAGTTCAGTTGTTCATCTTCTCCTCCATGGACAGTGTTAATGATAGTGTAAAGCTGGAGAGAGCCCTCCTATAATCTTTCTAGTATCCACCTTTCCAGACATATGCCATTCTGTTACTTTTATGAATCTCATATGCCTCATTACTACTGGAAAATTTCAATTAGGAAGAATTGTAGCCCCTGGCACTTATGAAATAATGACAGTCTCTGTAATCATGGACAGGTAGCCATTGCTGTTCTGTGTTCATGAGTACAATAGACATGTCATATCCAGGACATTTTTTAAAGCGATTGGTCAAGCTAGTCTCCACTCTGTTGGGAAGCTGTGTTTCTGACATACTTGGAGAGGTCTATCAGAGGACCAGGAAGCTTTTTTTCCTTTTCTGACAATACTGCCTTTTTTTTTTTTCCTCGAAGAGGGAGATCTTGAAATCAGAGTGAAGAACTATCTCTGTTTCTTCACATTTAAGCATATAGTTCTGAAAATATGTTCAATTTTTTGTTTCCTAAAATATGTCTAAGCTATTCAACATTCTTTTTGAAAACTAAATTTCTAGATACTCCTTTCAAAACACTGACTACAATTTCAAGTTACTGAATTGTTATTATTCCATTAAAGCTATTGCAATTTTTACGAATTTGTTTGATTGTTTTCAACTATCACTCTAACAGCTGGGGCTTTCTTGTTTATTCAGATCTAAGGTCAGTCAAAGAGCAATAATATTTTCACCATAGAAATGTTCCAGAACTGTGAGACAAATACTTTTACGAGAGTACTCAAGGAAGCATTGTTCCAAAAGTCAAGAAAAAGAAGCAATTTAACAAATAGGAAAGTAGATAGTTAAACACCTCAAACTCTTACACAAAATAGACAGAGAAGAAACACTACCAAATTCATTCTATGGGGTCATATTTACCCTGATATCTAAACCAAAAAAAGACCCAACAAAGAAAGGAAATTTCAAACCAATTTCCCATATGAACATAAATGCAAAAATACTCAATACAATATTTGCAAACTTAATCCAAGAACTCATCAAAAGTATCATACACCGTGAAAAAGTAGGTTTCATCCTAGGGATTCACAGTGGTTCAACATACAGAAATCCATCAATTCAATCAACCATAGAAACAAGCTGAAAGAAAAAAAATACATTATCATATCACTAGATACTGATAACACATTTCACAAAATCAAACACCCTATCATGTTAAAATTCTTGGAGAGATCAGGTATACAAGGACCATACCTAAACATAATAAAGGCAATATACAGCAAGAGGGTAGCCAACATCAAATTAAATGGAAATTTAAAGCATTTCCTCTCAAAAGAGGGACAAGGCAAGGCTGCAACTCTCTCCATATCTCTTCAGCACAGGACATGAAGTTCAGGCTAGAACAATAAGACAACCAAAGTATATCAAATTCAAAAGGGGGGAGTAAAAGTATCCCCACTCAGAGATAATATGATAGTATACATAAGTGACTCCAAAAATTCTACCAGAGAACGCCTACATCTGATAAACAGCTTCAGCAATATGGCTTGATACAAAATTAATTTAAAAAAACCAATAGCCTTTCTTTATACAAAAGATAAATGGGCTGAAAAACAAATTATGGAAAGAACTCCCTTCACAATAGCCACAAATAAAATAAAATACCTGGGGGTAGCTCTAACCAAACATGTGAAAAACCTGTACAACAAGAACTTTAAGACCTTGAAGAAAGAAATTAAAGAGGATATCAGAAGATGAAAAGATCTTCCATGCTCATGGATAGGTAGAATCAACATAATAAAAATGGCCATCCTACTGAAATCAATATACAGATTCAATGCAATTCCTATCAAAATACCAACACAATTCTTTACAGGTCTTGTAAGAACAATTCTCAACTGCAAATGGAAAAAACAAAACACCCAGAATGCTAAAACAAGCGTGTATAATAAAAGAACATCTAGAGATATCACCGTCTCTGATTTCAAGCTGTAAAGCAAAGCAATAGTAATAAAAACAGCATTGTGCTCTTAAAGATATAGACAGATTGATCAATTGGAATTGAATTGAAGGCCCAGAAAGAAACCCACAGTCCTACAGACACTTAATTTTCAATAAAGAAGCCAAAACCATACAATGGAAAAAGAAAAGCATCTTCATCAAATGGTGTTGGTCTAATTGGATGTCAACATGCAGAAGAATGCAAATAGATCCAAGCTTATCACATTGGACAAAACTTAAGTCCAAGTGGATCAAAGACCTCAACATAAAACTGGGACACACTAAATCTAGCAGAAGAAAAATTGGGGAAAAGTCTCAAACTCATTGGCATAGGTGACCACTTCCTGAACAGCTCACACTGTAAGACCAACAATCAATAAATGGGACCTTATGAAATTGAAAACCTTCTGTAAAGCAAAGTACACTGTCACCAGAACAAAATAGCAGCCTATAGATTAGAAAAATATTCACCAACCTCACATCTGACAGAGGGCTAATTGTAGAAAATTGGCTAATTAAATTATGTACTAGTTATTTATATTGTATTTAATTGGTTTGCAGTGTTAATCCTTAACCCACCATTAAAAATAAACACACAGACACCTGATGGATTTTAACAAGCCTCAGCTGGAATTGACCAGTCTTTGCCAATCTAAACTAGCTCATAATTCTATCCCCCAAATATAACCCCACATAGATATAAATTCCCTTGCCTGTTTTACCCATTCTATGTCGATGTTCCAGGCCATGTGGAATGAAGTTCTTTTTTTTCAAATTCACCACGTGTGTCCTCCTTTCTGCTCCTGGGGCTTCCCTACTTCTGAAGCCTTCTTCTCTCTGGAGCCTTCTTTTCTCTTCTTTTAGAGGCTTCTTCTTTTTTCCCAAGATACTCTCTGTTTCAGAAGCCTGCATCTTAGTCCCACCTATCTCTGTCTTTGCCCAATCTCAGGCCTCAGCATTTGCTCAACCAATCGGAGACAATGATTAACAAGAAAGGTAGCACAGCTTCACTGGGTGTACAGCAAGCAGGCTTCTGTGAGCAGGTTAATTAACATTAAGAATGCATAAGATCATCCCATCAGCTAATATCCAAAATATATAAAGAACTCAAGAAATTAAATACCAAGAAACCAAATATATCAAATCAAAATTGGGATACTGAACTAACTAAACTGAGAATTCACAAAAGAGGAAACTTTAATGGTGGCGAGACACTTGAAGAAAAGTTCAATATCTTTAATCATCCAAGAAATGCAACTCAAAGGGCACCTGAGACTCCACCTCACAACTGTCAGAATGGCTAGGATTAAAAACTCAAGTGATAGCACATGCTGGCAAGGATGTGGAGAAAGGGGAACACTCCTCCATTGCTGGCGGGAGTGCAAACTCATAAAACTACTTTGAAAATCAATCTGGTGGTATCCCAGAAAACTGGAAATAGTTCTACCTCAAGATCCACCCATAGGACTCATGAACATACATCTAAGAGATCCTGCACCAAACCATAAGGAAATCATCTCAACTTTGTTCACAGCAGCTTTATTTGTAATAACCAGTAACTGAAAACAACTCATATGTCCTTTTACTGGAGAATGGATAAAAAACTATGATACATCTACTCAATGGAATACTATTCAACATTGAGAAACAAGGACTGGATTTTAGCCTTATGGTACAGGATAAGTATCCTACAATCAACAGACTCAAAGTAACAGGAATATGTACTTTGCTTCCTATTAGAGGGATGCTTCACCCTAGTGGAACTGCCATTCGTGCCCTCAGTGCAAGAGGAAGCCCTTAAGCCTCATGTGACTGATGAACTGAGGGGACCTAATATGTGGTGGCCTCTCAAACCAGAGGAGTAGGTTTACGAGGGGGTAGAGGACCTGGGGGGGTGGAGGGAGGGTGTGGTGATGGAGATGTAACTTGAATTAATAAATAAAAGTTTTTTTTTAATGAAATCATGTGATTTGCAACCAAATGGATTGAACTTAAAAAAGCTCACCCTGATTGAACTAACTAAGACCCAGAAAAATACACATGATATGTACTCACTTATACCTGGATTTTAGCCATTTAGTACAGGATAGCTATCCTACAATCCACAGACCCAAAGGAACAGGAACCTAGCACAACTCTCCTGGGAAAAACTCCACCCAGGAGAGAATCAAAACAGATGCTGAGACATATAGCCAAACATTAGGTGGAGCACTGGGAACTTTATATAACAGAGGGAGGAAGAATAGAGACATACGGAGGGGACAAGAACACCACATGAAGATCAACAGAACCAAACAATCTAGTCCCCTAGAGGCTTACAGAGATTAAAGCACTAACCAACCCCCCCCCAAAAAAAAAGAAAGAAAGAAAGAAGAACATATATAGACCAGGCATACATATATAGGTTTCCCATACATTTGTAGATGATAGGCAACTTGGCCTTCATATAGATCCATTAGCAAATGGTGGTTGGTGGGGCTGGTGTCTGTTTCATGGGCTATGGTGCCTGTTAGTGGAACACCTTGTTCTAGCTGAGCTGGATGCTGGGGAGCAGGGCAAAAGGAAGTTCTTAGCCATCATGTGACTGATGAACTGAGGGGGCTTGATGAGGGTGGAACCCCCCTCACAGGAGGAGAAGGAGAGGAGAGAGAAAGGGAAGAGTGTGGGAGGGTGGGATAGGGATGGGTGAAAGGATGGGACTATGATTGAGAAGTAACTTTAATAAATAAATAAATGTTGTGGAGCAGGGATTATGAAGGACTTATCTACCCTGTCTTGGCAGAGTTAGGCTGTCGACTTCCCTGCTACCAAGTTTTGTCCTTTTTGGACAGCAATCTGTCTGCAGTTGGAGCAAGGGGTTTTTTCATGCCAAGAGATAGGCTTGCCACTAATTCAACCATCTCACACTGGAGATTCTTCGATGCTTATCTTCTACTTGGAGTAGAATAGGGGGTGCTGTCAGGAGCTGATATGTCTCAATATCAAAAAAAAAGAAAATCTTAATTTAAGAAAACATCTTTGAATGCCATATTCTGCAGATCTCTTGGGGTTTTTGAAGATGTCCTATCCATCTCTTGTATTTAGATAAGCAAATGTTGCTTGTCTCTTAGCAACTTGATTACTGGGTAGTTTAGAGAATATCTGTGATAGACTGTCATAGTAGCTAACAAAGTGACATGCTTGCATGACTAGGAGTTTGTTTTACTTAACTATCCTAGACCGTTTTAGACGGTTGGTATCAAGAGGCCAGAGCTTCACATTTTATTTTTAAGTATCTCTAGGTATGATACCATTAGGAAGCATTACCTTTAATTTTGTATCAATATACAAAGATCTATTCAATTGTGGTTAAATATACTCTTAATTATGTATCAATATACAAAGATCAATGCCTATGTAGCCAATACAATCTTAATATTACGTCCATATACAAGGGTCAATACCATTGTGGACAACTATAATCTTAATTTTGTATCAATATACAAAGATCAATACCGATGTAATCCAATACAATCTTATTTTTGCACAATAAACAATGGTCAATACCACTTTAGCCAAATAAACTACTAATTTTGTATCAATATACAAAGGTATAAGGGCATATTCAATAATCTGCCCCTTCTTCTTGGACCTTCCTGTGCTATGTCTATATCTCATTTTTCTCAAGCCTATGCACTCCTACATAGGAGAGGAAGAAGGATACAGAAAAGGAAAAGTAGGAAGTCCCTGGGGCTAACCTCCAAACCCCATTAAACAGGACCATTTATCAGCTTGTAATCTCTTCCCCTAAATATCAGAGTTTTCAGTTATCCTTCAAATAACCAAAAAGAAGGGCGGAGAAACACCCTCCCCACCCTCTGGGCATGGGACATCACTCTCTTAAAGTGACTTCCTGCTGATTTGGGTCGTAATAGACCTGTTTGGGGCCTGAACCCAAATGGAAAAAATGGTTAAAAATGTTAGTACACTCCTTTTATGTTCAATCCTTCTGTTCTCAGCTGTTTAGATGACCTAAGGAGTTTGTAGGCAGAAGCTGATCTTGCAGGCTTCACTGAGGTTCTGGCCGGGGCATTGTGTAGAGCTGAACGGTCCCAGAGACACTGGATTGCCGCGTTTGCAGGCCCCCGATGGAGACAGCTATTGAGGAAGTCTGCCAGGCAGAATCAACTGGGTCACTCGTCCTCCTTGGTGCCTGATTCTGCTCTCTGCTGAGGTTTCCGCTGTCCAGCTGTCCCCGGGCTCCCCTAATGGACGCTTCGATTCTCCTGGAAAGATAAGAACAGAGCCCTGTCCCAATCCCAACCCTGGGACCATTACCCTCTTTTTTTGGGGGGGGGCTAGGTAATACTTCTCCTGAAGCAAATTTGGCCTTCCAACAACATACAAATCGTCATCTTTCAATCCGGGTTAAAGAAGAAATCATTCTGTCACCTTGGAGCTAAACCAGCTCCAGTGTATATATTTTGAGATTTCAAAGGACAATCTGCCTATCGAGAAGGCCTTTTGTAAGTAGCCTCCAAACCTAGGTCCCTCCAAATTCCATGTGTGTGTCTCTGAACTCTAATTATTAGGATCAGAGACCTGTGGTTCCCATCTGAATGGATCAAAGATGTGTTCCACCACTCCTGGATCGAAGTCTTTCTCTATTTAGAGTTTGCCCTGCATCAGGCTGACCCTGAGCTCCGGGATCTGCCCGTTTCTGTCTCCAGTGTGCTGGGAGCTGGGACCAAGGGTGTACTCTTCTTGAATGGTGGGACCAAGGGTATGCACCCTCACCACCCCACTCCGTATGACTCCAGAATACATAAGACCACCAACTCTACGGTGCTCCCCCCATCTCCGCTGAAGTCAAAGGCATGGGCCAACACCACAATTCTCTTGTATTTCACCTTAGCTCCATGTCTTCTCGACACCTGGAGGTCTGCAAAACCAGGCCGAACGGCTGTATCCTCTATTCCATTCACAGTGTTTCAGCCGTGCCACCTGCCCTTTTTTTTTAGTTAATAAATTTATTTGTTTGTTGCTTCAGGTTACATCCTTATCATATTGTCCTCTTTTCCCACTTCCCAGCCCCACCCTCCCATGCTCTACCCCCTGACCCTTCCATCTTGTTCCTCTGGGGTGGAGTGTCCCTGCCTAACAGTCTCTCACCACAGATCAGGAGTCATATGAGGGCCAAGAGCCTCTTCATTCACCGGTGGCCTACGAGGCAGTACTGCCAGTGAAAGGTGTCTCCTTGCTACTGGGGGAATACTAAAAAAAAGACCAACAAACACACAAACCCACAAAAGCAAAGAATATCAACAAAAAAAGAGAGGAAAAAGAGAAGGAAAAAGAAAAAAGAAAAAAAGGAGAAGGAAAAAGAAAAAGATAAAAAAAAAAGTTTATGTCCATGTTCCTTTTGGTGTGTTGGTTGTAGTACAGATATCCTGTAAGATAGAGTTAAAATCCTACTATAAGTGAATAGATGCCATGTGCATCTTTCTGAGACTGGGTTAGCTCACTCAGGATGAGCTTCTCTAGATCCATCCATTTGGTTGCAAATTGCATGATTTCATTGTTTCTGATAGCTGAGTAATATTCCACTGTATAGATGTACCACGGTTTTTTAATCCATTCTTCAGTTGAGGGACATCTGGGTTGTTTCCAATTTCTAGCTATTACAAATAAGGCTGCTATGAACATAGATGAGGAGACTTCCCTATGTCTCCGTGAGAGGTCCTTTGGGTGTATACCCAGAAGTGGTATGGCTGGGTCCTGAGGCAAGGTTATTCCTAGATTTCTAAGATATCGCCAGACAGACCTCCATAGTGGTTGCACAAGCCTGCACTCCCACCAGCAATGGAGTAGGGTTTCCCTTTCTCCACACCCTCGTCAGCATGCGCTATCATTTGAGCTCTTTATCTTAGCCATTCTAACAGGTGTTAGGTGGAATCTCAGGGTCGTCTTGAGTTGCATTTCTCTGATGATTAAGGATGTTGAACATTTCTTCAGGTGTCTCTCAGCCCTTAGGGATTCCTCCTTTGTGAATTCTCTATTTAGCTCCATCTCCCATTTTTTGATTGGATTATTTGGTTTCTTGGCATTTAGTTTCTTGTGTTCTTTGTAGATTTTAGATAATAACCCTCTATCAGATGTGGGGTTGGTGAAGATTTTCTCCCAGTCTGTTGGTTGCCATTTTGTTCGAATGACAGTGTCCTTTGCCTTACAGAAGCTTTTCAGTTTCATGAGGTCCCATTTATTGATTGTTGATCTCAGATCCTGAGCTGTTGGTGTTCTGTTCAGGAAGTTGTCACCTGTGCCAATGAGTTCGAGGGTTTTTCCTACTTTTTCTACTAGTATATTTAGTGTGGCCGGCTTTATGTTAAGGTCTTTGATCCACTTGGACTTAAGTTTGGTACAAGGTGATAGGTATGGGTCTAATTTCATTCTTTTGCAAGTGGACATCCAGTTGGACCAGCATCATTTGTTGAAGATGCTGTCCTTCTTCCATTGTGTGGTTTTGGCTTCTTTGTCAAAGATTAGTTGGCCATAGGTGTGTAGGTCCATGTTTGGGTCTTCAAATGTCTGTCAGAGAAACAGGACCCAAAGGCTGAAGACTGATGCAGGAATGTATGGAGAGAAAATGGGAACCGTCCAGGCAGTCACTGGTATGTCTTTTCTTAGTTTTGGAAGATGCAGGCCCTGTACTTCCTATATAAGCAGATATATTTATCCCTCTCAGGTCTCTGAGGTGGTTGAAGAATAGACAGCTAGAGTCTCATAGATAAATTTTGAGCTGTTTAGGAATCAAGAGGGTGTTATAGATCTAAGAAGATACTCTTAAAAGTGTGTTGCAAGTTAGTTTGAATGTTGAATCAGATATAGACCTTTAAACTCATGGAGATGGTTAAATAGTAGAATGTTAAAGTCAGGGGCCAAATATGTATAAACTGGACATTGGGAAGGTATACTGGACCATTTAACTCTCATAAATGTGGCATATTTATATCTATTGTTTTGTATAGTATTCACTGTTATAAGAGAAGGAACCATCTGTTGGACTGAAAGGGGAAACTTCTACGGGGAAGAGGGTGGAAGGGCGGGATAGGAAGGGGGAATAGAGAGGGGTTTGTGACTGAGATGTAACTTGAAGAAAAAAAAGTATTTAAAAAAAAGAAAAAAAATAAATAAATGTTTTTAAAAAAGAAAATCTAAACAGTTTCATATAAAATAGGATATTGAATCCAGTTATTATATGTTACAAACTGAAATTACATAGCTGTTCACAATCTAGACAGTTGTTCTAGTGATATAAATGAATAAACATGTGTTGCAAAGATCTGATGATTTCATAAATGTTTGGTGAGTTCCTACACATACTAACTTTATCAGCTGACAAATGGATAAAAAACTTTGGTACATTTACACAATGGAATACTACTCAGCTATCAGAAACAAGGAAATCATGCAATTTGCAACCAAATGGATAGAACTAGAAAAGCTCATCATGAGTGAGTTGACCCAGACTCAGAAAGATGCACATGGCATCTATTCACTTATAATTGGATTTTAGCCATATAGTACAGGATAACTATCCTACAGCCAATACATCAAAAGGAACAGGAACATAGACCTTGTTACCTGTTAGTGGGACACTTTCCTTAGTGGTGCTGCCTTGTAGGCCCCCAGGGCAAGAGGAAGCTCTTAGCCCTCATATGACTGCTGAACTGGGGGGGGGGTGCTGATATTTAGGGACACCCCACTCTGGAGGAGAAGTAGGATAGGTGGGAGAGTGGGGATAGGTTGGGAGGGTGGGACCAAGTGGAAAGAGGGCATGGTGATGGAGATGTAACTTGATGTAATAAATAAACATAAAAAAAGAATATCAAGAATACTAACAGTTAATCTAAATATCTTGACTATATGCCATTTATAATCACTATTTTAAGATAAAATGAAGAGAGTTATTGTGATTTTAATCTAAAAACTGAAATGAGTCAAATACAAAAATGCTATAAGAACACTACCTATTATTTCTGGTTCGCAGGGATCAATTTCAGAAGTACCCAATTTTCAAAGTACCCATTTCAGACTAACTAGAACTTGAGTGGTGGATTAAACTCAGCTGCCTCAATAATTTGTGTACTGAACACTGCTATACTAATTCAGTGGAACCTGAGGTGGCAGAATGAGGCAGGCAAAAACAGCAAGTTAATTCCAAGAGGACTCTTGGTCCAAGGTTTACTTGTCTGTTGGCAGCCAGGTATAAAGGAAGCTTCTCTGGGGAAGCAAGGAAGAGGCACAGGGTTGGGGTGGCTCTGGCACTAGCTAACTGGAAATAATGTAATAATCAAATATGGGCAAATAAGCATTTCTTTTTTAAGTGTTATTCTTCTTCTTATATAGGAAGTTTCACTGCCATATCATCTTTATTAATGGACCATAGATTGCTCTAATCAACAGTTACATTTTGTTGTTAAAGAAGAACCTGAAGTGATTCTTTTTCTCTTGTGGTTATCATGGTTTTTGCGTAAATCTCATACCATACCACCAGATTTTCCTGTTCTCCAATATCCACTGTACCTTCCACTCC
The DNA here is from genome assembly GCA_907164525.1 of Lophiomys imhausi. Classification (NCBI taxonomy): domain Eukaryota; kingdom Metazoa; phylum Chordata; class Mammalia; order Rodentia; family Muridae; genus Lophiomys; species Lophiomys imhausi. The sequence goes on from CAJQZJ010000209.1 coordinate 1,614,469, forward strand.
TCTAAAGTTGAATGACAGATTTCCACAAATAATTGTCAACATGTTGTATATATTTTATTTCACTTAATATAACAATGATCTACCTCCATACATTTGCTTCAGATTATAGGTGATCATACTTTTTATGATTTAATAGAATTTCATTGTATAGATTTCTCCTGTTTTGTTTGTCTGTTTGTTTTTATCTAACCACCATTGAAATACATCAAGATCCATTACATATTTTGTCTAATAAGAATATTACCTTAACTAATAGTGGTAGATATCATCATAATGTAAGTCTTTCATCACCATTGGGTATCTACCCACTTGGAAATTTTGTTTGGAACTTACAAAGGTCTAGCTAGCTCTGGTTTTCCATGGCTCATGTTATAGGTATACACTATTCGTGGATTGAAATTTTTAAAATTTGTTTGTTTCTTTTATTAATCTCTGTATTAGCTACTTTTTCGATAGCTGTACTTAAACACCTATATAAAAACAGCTTAATGAAGGAAAAAAATTATTTTGGCTCAAAGTTGAGGAGGTTGCTGTCTGTGATAACTAAGAAATCATGGCAGCAATCAGCTACTCACATTACATACACAGTCCAGAAGCAGAGATTAATGAATGAAGAGTCTCAGCTCATGAATGGTGAGTACATTATTTAAGTGAATTTTCCAATATTATTAACCAAATCTAGAAACATCCCTTCAGATATAACTAGAGGTTTAAGTCCCAGGTAACAACTATATATCATGTCAAGTTGGCATAATTCAACATCAAAGTCTCTATACAGTTTTCCATAATGGCAATAATGACTTTCATTTCAACCAAGAATAAATGAATACCCATCTCTCTGTATCCATTCTACAATGAACTAATTTGTTATGTATTAATATTTTTTGCCAATAATCATTTTGGCTGTAGTGAGAAAATATCACACTTTGGTTTTGGTTTGATTTGTATTTCTTTGACTAGTTGCTAAGTTTACAAACTTTCAGATATTTATTGAACAATCTGTCTTCTTTTGAGAATAATCTATTCAGTTACTTAAATTGTTTTTTTTTCTACTTTTTATGATGATGTTAATGTAATTGTATGTTTCCCTTTTTCTTTTCTTCCTCCAACTCTTCCATGTACCTTCTCCTTTGCATACATTAAAATGCTTTATCCCATTTTCTTTAATTGGTGAATATATATTATATATACATGTACATATATTTTATTTTATGCATTGTGAATATATATATATATATATATATATATATATATATATATATATGTTGTTTTGTTTTCTTTTTCAAGACAAGGTTTCTCTGTTTAACAGGTCTGGCAGTTCTGGACTCACTCTGTAGACCTGGCTGGCCTCGAACCCATAGAGATCTGCCTGACTCTTCCTCTTGAGTGCTGGGATTAAAGGTATATGCCTCCATGCCTGGCGTGAATAATTTTTTAATCAGTGCTTTACACTGATCTTCCACACACTCAGATAAGTGGTATTATTAATGGTATCCTTTGTTTTTACTTTTGCATAGTTCTTGCTATCATATAAAACATATATTTTGTATATTCAAAATAGCATATATTTTTAAAGCACAATATGTCACTATTAAAAGTGACAAAGTAGTCAGAAGCTGAACTTTGGTTGGAAAAGTTCAGGGCTTTACTAAAATTTTGGCTGGAACAGTCTGTGGGGCTGAGCCATCTTAGCCATTTTAGGTTGTTCTGGTTGTAGATTTTTGAGGAAACAGCTATTGAAGCAGTCTGAAAGGCTGGATCATCTGGGTTACTTGTCTTTGGTGTCTTGTCCCTTTTCTTCAGAAATTTCACTTGTCCAGTTGTCCCTGGACTCCTTAGATGGATGGTTTTAATCTCTTGGAAAGATAAGAACAGAGCCCTGTCCTAATAATCCTAACTCTGGGGTGCTACTTTCTTGGCAGGTAATATCTTTCGTAGAGCAAATTGGGTGTTTGGCAACATAACAAGTATTATCTTTCAATTGAGATCTTTAAAAGTTCTTTTGATTTTTGGAATTAAACATACCTTTAAGTGTATATATTTTGAGATCACATAGGACAATTCACTTTGAATTTCAGCATGCCTGTTGTGAGCAGCTTTTAAACTTAAATCATTATAAATCCTATGTGCTTTCCTTGGCCTCCAAATTGTTGGGAATAAATGTATGCACCACCACCCCTGGATCTAAGTTTTTCTCTATTTGGAGCTTGCTCTGTGTCAGACTGGTCTTGAACTCAGAGATCAGTATGTTTCTATCTCCAGTGTATTGGGATTAAAGGTGTGAACCATCATCACCCTGTTCACTGTAACTCTCAAATTTAAAAGAAAACTAGCTCTATAGTGATCCTCCAGTCTCTGCTGGAATGAAATTCATGTCCTAACACCACCCTTCTCAAATATTTCATCTTAGCTCCAAATTACTTCAACTCTTAGAGATTTAGAAAACAAGTTTAAACTGTAATAAACTTTAATTTACTTACAACATTTTAAATCTCTTAACTATGTTTGTAATACCAAACAATGAAAATATCCTTTATATATAGGAAAAAAATTATAAGCTGATATCTAAGAGTGTGAGCTATGTGGCAACCTGCAGTCTAGCATTCTAACTTGAAATTAAGACCAGTTTTTCATTCATGCCAGTAAAGCAAATATGCCTTTGGTAAATTATCATTTGAAAATGTTATATTTTATTTTCATCATATTTTAGTATTTATTTATTACTTCAGGTTACATCTCCATCACAGTACCCTCTTTTCACCCCTCCCAGTCCTGCTCTCCCACCCTTTACCACCTATCCCTTCCATCCCACTACTCCAGAGTGGAGTGTCCCTACATATCAGTCTCCCACCCCAGTTCAGCAGTCATATGAGGGTCAAGAGCCTCCTCATTCACTGGGGGCCTACAAGGAAGCAAAAACACTAGGGCAAAGTGTCTCATTGAGAGGTAACAAAGTCTATGTTCTTGTTCCCTTTGGTGCATTGGCTGTAATATAATTATCCTGTACTATGGTTAAAATACGATTATAAGTGAATAGATGCCATGTGCATCCTTCTAAGTCTGGGTTAGCTTACTCAGGATGAGCTTTGCTAGTTCCACTCATTTGGCTGCAAATTGCATGATTTCATTGTTTCTGATGGCTGAGTAATATTCCATTGTGTAGATGTACCACAGATTTTTTTATCCATTCCTCAGTTGAGGCACATCTGGGTTGTTTCCAGTTTCTAGCTATTACAAATAAGGCTGCTATGAACACAGATGAGGAAACTTCCTTGTGGTTTGGTGAGGAATCATTTGGATGTATACCCAGAAGTGGTATGGCTGGGCCATGAGGTAGAGCTATTCCAAGTTTTCTAAGATATTGCCAGACTGATTTCAATAGTGGCTGTACAAGCTTGCACTCCCACCAGCAATGGAGGAGTGTTCCCCTTTCTCCACAGCCTCACCAGCATGTGCTGTCATTTGAGCTTTTGATCTTAGCCATTTTGACAGGTGTGAGATGGAATCCCAGAGTCCTCTTGAGTTACATTTCTCTGATGGTTAAGGATGCTGAGCATTTCTTCAAGTGTCCCTCAGCCATTAGGGATTTCTCCTCTGTAAATTCTCTGGTTAGCCCTGTTCTCCATTTTTTGATTGGATTATTTGGTTTCTTGGCATTTAATTTCTTGTGTTCTTTGTAAATTTTGGATATTATTCCTCTGTCAGATGTGGTAGTTTTGAAGATCTTTTCCCAATCTGTAGGCTACTGTTTTGTTCTAATGGCAGTGTCTTTTGCCTTACAGAAGCTTTTCAGTTTCATGAGGTATATTTTTTATGCTTAGTTACCCTTTTTAAAAATTAATTTGATTCTTCAAATTATCTCTCAAACACAGTTTCCTCCCTCCTCCCCTCCCAGTCCCTTCCTTTCTCCCTTTCTCCCTCCCTTCCTTTCTCCCTCCCTCCCTCCCAACATCCCTCATTAATCTTCTCAATCCTCTCCTTCTCCTCAGATGAGGTGGGCCCCCACATATCATAATCCTTCTGTTGATCAGTCAGGTGAGGGACAAGAGCTTCCTCTTGTACTGGGCTTGATATGGCATCCCAACCAGGAAAGATGTTCTACCAATCTGCAACTGGTTCCATGGCTCACTGCTGGGTGGAGCTTTTCCTAGGATAGTAATGCTAGATTCCTATCTATTTGGGTCTGTGGATTTTATGATGGCTGTCCTGTGCTATATGGTTAATATCCACTTATAAGGAAATATATACCATGTTTATTTTTTCTGGGACTGAGTCAGTTCACTTAGGATGAGCTTTTCTAGATCCATTGATTTGTTTGCAAATTGCATGATTTCCTTCTTTCTGATAGCTGTGTAGTATTCCATTGTGTAAATGTACCACAGTTTTGTAATCCATTCTTCTGTTGAAGGATATCTGGGTTGTTTCTTGTTTCTGGCTCTTACAATGTTTCTGCTATGAACATAGTTGAGGAGATGTCCTTGTGGTTTGTTGGAGAATCTTTTGAATATATACCCAGGAGGGGTATGGCTGGGTGTTGAGGTAGAACTATTCCCAATTTTCCAAGATATTGCCAGGGACTAGATAGTTATAGTCTCACAGTTAAATTTTAAGTTGTTTAGGAATTAAAAGGATGTTCAAGGTCTAAGAAAATATTTTTAAGTTGACAATGCAAGTTAGGATGGAAACTGGGTTAGGTATAGAACTTTGAACTCATCAAGATAGAAGGATAATAGAATATTAATATCAGTTGTCAAATATGTATGGACTGGACGTTGGTAATGTATGTTATACTTTATAATTTTCATAATTGTGGCCTAATTGTTCTTATTGTTTTGTAATGTATTTATTGTTATAAGAAAAAAAGACAAAGTATAAAAATAATTCTTAATTCATTATTCTCAATAATTAAAACTTAATTGTAAAGAATTTACAAATGAAAACAGGATGCAGTTAGACTAACCAGAGTCATGGTCCCAACATCCCATTAACTTTTACAGTTACAATAACTACAATTCTTTTTGACATGACCTCTTAAAGTTACATAACCTCTGGATTCCTAAATTATCTACTACTATTATATTACCTACAAATTGTTTACCTTATCATTGTAATTTGCCAAGTAAATAATGTTTTGCTTATGTATGCTCAAATTAGGTTTATCCAACACAATTTTAAATGTATTTATTCATTTTCACACTCCATTCACAGCCCCCCCCCATCTTTCCTCCCAATCCTACCATCCCAACCTGCCCTAGCACTTTATGCCGTCTCAGAACTAACTCCAACCTCTTCCACTGAAGCCAGGCAATGCACCCCAGCTAGGGGAAAGATATCTGACTGTAGGCAACAGAGTTAGTATAAGGATAGTCCCTGCTCCAATTGGTAGGTAGAGGAAAAAAGACCAAACTATCCCTCAGCTCCCTGAGCATAGGAGGTCTGGATTCAGTCCATGCATGCTCTTTAGTAGATAGTTCAGTCTCTGTGAACCCCCATGGACCTGGATTAGATGCCTCTGTTTGTCTTGTTGTGTAGTTATTGTTCCCTTTTGGTGCCTCTATCCTTCTCCAAGCTCTTCCACAACACTCCCAGGTCTCTGTCCAATGTTTGGCTGTGGCTCTCAACATCTGTTTCAATCCTTTGCTTGGTGGACCCTCTCAGAGGACAATCCTGCTATGCTCCTGTCAGCAAGCATAGCAGAGGATCTTTAGTAGTGTCAGGGGTTGACTCTCTCCCATAGGTTGAGTATCAAATTGGGCAGTCATTGGCCAGCCATTCTCTCAGTCTCTGCTCCATCTTCATATCTGCATGTCTTGTAGGCAGGGTAGTTATTGGGTCAAGGGTTTTGTAGGTGAGTTTGTGATTCCACCTCCATTAGGAGATGGCCACTTCAGCCTTCATAGCCCTCACTGCTAGGAATCTCCGCTAGAGTTGCTCATATATCCTCCTAGGAGCCTACCCAGTCACAGGTCTCCAGTTTGTCCCAAAGATCCCATGCCCATCAGTTTTTTTCTCTCTGCCAGCACTACCACTTCTCACCCCTGCTTTCTCCCACCTGATCCCAACCCCTGTCCTGCCAAGATCCCTCTCTTCATGTATTTCTGATGTCTATATTTTTCCCTTTCTGGGTAGTATTCAAGCATCCTCTTATGGGCCCTCCCTGTTATTTAGCTTCTTTGGGTCTGTGGATTGTAGGATGGTTATCCTGTACTATATGGCTAATATCCATCTATAAGTTAGTAAATATACCATCTGTGTTTCCCTTGGGTTACCTCATTCACTGTGATCTTTTTTAGTTCCATCTATATGCCTGCAAAATGTATGATTTACTTGTTTTTAATTGCTGAGTGGCATTCCATTGTGTAAGAGTTCCAAATTTTCTTTATCCATTCTCCAGTTGAGGGTCATCTAGGTGGTTTCCAGGTTCTGGCTATTTATTACAAATGAAGCTTCTATGAACATAGTTGAACAAATTTCTTTGTGTTATGATGGCACATCTTTAGGATATATGTCCAGGAGTTGTACAACTGCTTCTTAAGGCAAAACTATTCCCAATTTTTGGAGGAAGCACAAAATTTATATCCAAAATGGTTGAACAAGTTTGCATAAATATCACCCTAACTGGTTACTCTTTTTACATGCAAAAATAATTAATTTCAGAAAACAAATTTTAAAGTACTGCTCTATCTTAAAACAAATAATTACAAATCATATTTTTTAATATTTTAAAGTAGTGTGTTGATTAAATAGTTGAAAATTTAGTTAATATTTTTTCTCTTTTATCTAACCACATAAAATAATTCATTATTTTCATATGTGTCTATCATGTATATTGATAATATTTCTTATCGTAGAATTTCCCTAACTTTCCTGCTGACAATCTTTTAATAATGTAGCATTAACAGTTATTATATTTTGTCAAGTATATTATTTGTCATGAATTATTTTCTTCTTTTTTCTAAAAAGAAGCATGGATTAAAACATCTTCCAGGTGCTGTACAACTTTTACAATTTAAAAGTACAGATAATTTGATTGTTTTCCCAGCGAAGTGGGCAGGCAGCCAAACCTCACCACTAAAATTAGTCTCCAATTTAGTGTTTGATGTCATTTCACAAGGACTAGAATGAAAAATGAGACATTGGACATGTTAACTCTGAGGAAAATTATCACTTCACCTTGTATAGGGCGTCTTTATGGAATGAAATCAGAGAAGATAAATCATCTTGCTCTGTGACAGATATGCCTGTCAGTGGGGAAAGATGTCCTCCCAAGAGAGGGCAGCCACTCGTCTGAGTTTCCCTCTGGTTATGACTAGATGTATTTTATGTCTGAAAATAATGATAGAAAATTTAAAGTAGAAATGATATATGCAGAACACACTTCTGAAGTCATTTATTCCAAATGACATTTTAAAAGTGTGTATATAAATACAAAAAAAAAAACCCTACATATTTTTGAACTGCATCACATCTATCCTTGAGATGGTCATGAAGGGGAGAAAATCATCACATAATGGTTGCCATGAGCAGGTGCTGTGTAGTTCAGTCTGAGTAATACAACTGAATATATACCCTCATAGGTAAGGATCATTCAGTCCCCTCTGTATTTATTCAGAAAATAGGCAATCATTATTTTAAACTTTAATCTTCTAATTTTTATTTTTTGAGAATTTCCTATGAATATCGTATTTACATCATTGCACCACAAACACAATCAGCAAAATATATCACATACTTAATTTGAAAATTTTCAATTTGGTGCAGGAAAGGGAGATGGACTAAAACAGTAGCACTCTATAACATATTTTGGAAAACTATATGTGTGATTGTGTGGAATCAGTAACCACAGAGGTGTTATTACTACAGTATTATGCCCACACAGCTGAGATGTGCTTAAAGTTAAACACAATTTGTAGCAAGAAATAGAGATATTACAATGCACATGTTCTGATATGTTCAAAGACTAGACTTTATGTGAATTTATTTCTGTGACTTAGATTACGTTTTATAATAGCATAATATATATTAGAGAATGGTTACATTTCAAATATGTTGGAAAAAACAATCAAAGTCTAAAATCTGCTAGTCAACTCCAAAATACCACTAACAATGATGGAAAAGGTAAAACATGATAGAGACTTTAAACATTTTCTCTCTATTAGCAAAATTGAAATTTAAAATGTAACAAATGACTGCAAATGTCATTGTAGATTGGATAAACTGAAATTGGTGAAAATTTCTAGAAGCTAAGAATATGCTCTCCTATTAAGAACTCAAAACAATATTGTGAAATTTAAATTGTTTACTTTTTCTAGAATGTTTTAGTTAAATTTTCAAAGCTCATAAATCATCTTGTAAATAAATATTATATTTTATATGCATAAAAATATATAAATGAAATTTAAACATTCATTCTTTCAAGCAAAAATTCATGTAATTAGTTATGGAAATGACTTCTCTAATGCTGATTAGTATGTTTATCATTCAAAGGTTTTAAAAATGTAAAACAAACAACCAACTTTTCCATAGAAATCTAAGCATTTTACAAACTTTTGATAATTTTCATTAATTTTTTTCTTACATGGTAGAACAGATCAAGCCTCTCATTATTCATTCATTTATTAGTTTTTGCACCATGCATTTATTGTACCCATTCTATTGCCCACATCCCATATTTGATACTTGAGGTCCTACAAAAAAGCAAAACAGATCTATTATTCCAGAGCCTAATTTCGTGTATTCACAGATTTAGTTTTTCAACACGGATTGTTTGAGACTTTTGTAAGTGTAATGTGGTATTGTCATGTGATATAGACAGGAGAAGATAAGGTTTGGGGCCAGTTTAATCTTCAAGAATGAAACAAGTGATGAGAGATATTTGAAATCTTAAGCTAGACTATATATGGGCATAGGAAGGACATTGTAACATAAAACATTCAGGACTTTGCTATCGTGGTTCAGCTTGCAGAAGAATTTGATTTGTTGATGAGGATAGGATTTAAGAACTGAACTGTAAATAATCTAGAAGAAAATACCTTTACTGGTTCTGTTGTATGAGAGTGAACATTTCTCATGGATAACTTTACTCATCAAAAAATAATAATATTATCTATGGGTCTGGACTTTCTCTACTGCATGCATATAGAAAAGTGAGGCAAAGGTAGAAAACCAAGGCCTGTTCACATGTAGTTTAAAGTTCCTTGCATAAATGAAGGTAATAAAATAATTAAGGATATACAGTTTGACTCTACATTATGCAAGTTGTGTGTAGCCATCTTTGAATTTCTTATCTCTGAATCTCTTATCTCTTTGCAGGTACACAAAAGTTATTAATTATTAGAAAATGAAAGAAGACTTTGAAATGTTAGAATGTGCAAAGAGTTAGAATGTTTCATGACTGATTCTGACACACTTCTAAAATCAGCTTCCTCAAAGGGGTCTTGATGATGTTTCTTCACTTGTTCTTTGTGCAAACATCCTCCTTCATGCTTCAAAAATACAGTTTATCTCCTTGCATATTACTCTTAAACTATGAAAACTTCTATAGGGCTTTGATTCAAAGCTTTGTTTATTACTTCTGTCCCCATCTTCATATCCCTCCTTTTCTCTGAGTAGAGTTACCACTTTTCCCATTCTGGCGCTCAATATCCCTAGACTGCATTCTAGAATATCTTTATTTCCTTACCATGATTTTGAGCCAGCTTTCTTCTCTGAACTGAGGGGAATTAGATTTTAAAATTCCAGGAAATACTTAGTCATTGCTCAGCACCATACATTTTTCTCTCTTTTTTGTTCATTGCATAAAGCTTTGTTTTTCCAATTTATTCATTAATATTATATCTTAGAAACAGAATCTGCTTCAAGGGAGCATTTTCATGCCAGAAAATATCTCTAACCAATATCATATCCTCAAAATACTAATGGGAAAATTTTTATAATTTATTGCCTCCTCTTATAAAAATGGGAAAATTCTCCTTTTTTGGTTAAAGTATATATAATTGCATAAAATCTCAATCAGTGCTATGAAGTTTAAAAGAGCCTTTGATACATAACCTTAGCTATAAAATATGTTTATCACAGCACAGCAGTAATATATTGTGTAAAGCACCCATTAATGACCACTATGAGGAAAAGTAATAAATAGATGTTAGCATTTACAGAATTTAGCTTTTATTTACAGAGTGATTGAGGAAATAGTTGCTGGGAATTTTAGTAGCACCTTTAGTAAATGAGACTGGTGTCAAAACTAATAATAATAATTGTATTTCACAAAGGAGGAATATCTAATGGCCTAGAGACACTTGAACAAATGATCAACATCCTTAATCACCAGAGAAATGTAACTCAAGACGACTCTGAGATTCCATCTCACACCTGTCAGAATGGCTAAGATAAGAACTCAAAGGACAGCACATGCTGGGGATGGTGTGGAGAAAGGACAACACTCCTCCATTGCTGGTGGGAGTGCAAACTTGTACAACCACTAGGGAAATCAGTCTGGTGATATCTTAGAAAACTTGGAATAGCTCTTCCTCAAGACCCAGCCATACCACTTCTGGATATACATCCAAATGATTCCTCACCAATCCATAAGGACACCTCCTCATCTATGTTCATAGCAGCTTTACTTGTAATAGCTAGAAACTGGAAACAACCCAGATATCCCTCAGCCGAAGAATTGATAAAAAGTACTCTGGGGTACATCTGCACAATGGAATACTACTCAGCCATCAGAAACAAGGAAATCATGCAATTTGCTGCCAAATGGATGGAACTAGACAAGCTCATCCTGAGTGAGCTAACCCAGACTCAGAAGGATGCACATGGCATCTATTCACTTATAATTGCATTTTATCCATATAGTACAGGATAACTATCTTACACCCAACAACCAAAAGGAACAGTAACATAGACCTTGTTACCTGTTAGTGGGACACTTTGCCTTAGTAAGCTGCCATATAGGCCCCCAGTGCAAGAGGAAACTCTTAACACTCATAAAACTCATGAATTGAGAGGGGCTCATATATATGGGCAACCCACTCTGGAGGAGTAGTATAGGTGGGGGAGGTGGGAGAGGGTGGGAAGGTGGAACTGGGATGGGTGGAGAGAGGGAACTGTGATGGAGATGTAACTTGAAGTAATAAATAAATTTAAATTCATGGAGATGGTTAGATAGTAGAATGTTAAAGTCAGGTGCCAAATACATATGGACTGGACATTGGGAATGTATGCTAAGCCATATAACTCTTATAATTGTGGCCTATTTATTTCTGTTGTTTTGTATTGTATTTATAGTTATAAGAAAAAGAACCATTTTTTGGACTGAAAGAGAGAGCTGTTGGGGGAAAAAAGAAATACCTTAAACTAAAAAAAAAAAAGAAGGGAAGAGGATGGAGGGTTGAGGGGGAGGAGGGTGGAAGGGTGGGACTGGAGGGGGGTGTAGGGAGGGGATTGTGATTGAGATGTAACTTGAAGAAATAAAAAATAAATTAAAACAAACAAACAAACAAACAAAAATAAATAAATAAATAAACAAAAAAGAAAAAATATGGTTTTCCATGATGTTTTACCAGCAACTGTACAGCTTTGCTTTTCACTCTGCAAGTAATAATGCACTGATAGTTTGTCTATTTGCCTGAAGAAAAACAGCATCCAATCTGAACCTCACCTGTCTGAATGATCGATTTTTAAAAATACAGAGGACAACTGGACAACGGAAACCTCAGCAGAAAACAGATCAGACACCAAAGAAGACGAGTGGCCCAGATGATCCAGCCTTGCAGACTTCTTCAATAGCAGTTTCCTCAAAAGTCTATAACCACAACAACTCAAAATCGCTAAGATCGTTCAGCTCCACAGACTACTCCAGCCAGATCTTCAGTAAAGTTCTGAAGATCAGCTTCTGTCTATGAACTTCGTAGGACATCTAAATAGCTGAGCACAAAGGGACTGAACATCAAATGATTCTATTAACATTTTTAACCATTTTCCATTCTTATTTGGGCCCCAAACAGGTTTACTACGTCCCAAATCAGCAGGAAGTCATTTTAAGAGAACAACGTCCCATCCCCAGAAGGTGGGGAGGGTGTTCTTCCCCTTTGGTTATTTGATAGATAATAGAAAATTTTGTTATTTGGGGAAAAGACTACAAGCTGTTAAATGGTCTTGTTAAATGGGTTTTGGAGGTTAGACCCAGGGACTTCTCTCTTTTGCTTTTCTGTATCCTCCTTTCTCTCCTATATAGGAGTAAAGAGACTTGAGAAAAATGGGACATAGACATAGTATAGGAAAGAACAAGAAAAAAGGACAGATTATTGAATATAGCTTTATACCTTTGTATACTGATACAAAATTAATATTATATTTGGCTAAATTGGTATTGATCATTGTAGATTAATGCAAATTTAAGATTGTATTGGGCTACATCGGTACTGATCTTTGTATATTGATACAAAATTAAGATTATATTTGGCCACATTGGTATTGATCTTTGTATATTGATACAAAATTAAGGGTAACGCTTCTTAAAGGTATTGTTTGTAGTAATACTTAAAAATGAAATGTCAAGTTTTGACCTCTCGCTACCAACCGACATAAACTGTTTAGGATAATTAAGAAACGGAAACTAATAGTCATGAAAACGTGTCATTTTGTTAGTTACTATGACAGTCTATCACAGTTATTTTCTAAGCTACTCAGAAATCAAGTTGCTAAGAGACAAGCAATATTTGCTTATCTAAATATAAGAGATAGATAGGGCATCTTCAAAAACCTCAAGAGATCTGCAGAATATGGCATTCAAAGATGTTTTCTTAACCTAAGGTTTTTTTGATATCAAGACATGTCAGCTCCTGACAGCATCCCCTATATTACTCCAAGTAGAAGATGAGCATCGAAGAATCTCCAGTGGGAGATGATTAAATTGGTGGTAAGCCATTCTCTTGGCAAGAAAAACCACTTGCTTCAACTGTAGACAGACTTCTGTCCAAAAAGGACAAAACTTGGAAGCAGGTAAGTCGACAGCCTAGCTCTGCCAAGACAGGGTAGGTAAGTCCTTCATAATTCCTGCTCTACAACCAATGTCTGTCAGAGAAAT
>CAJQZJ010000209.1:1632561-1647292 GCA_907164525.1 Lophiomys imhausi
AAAAAAAAAAAAGAAGGGAAGAGGATGGTGGGGCTGAGGGGGAGGAGGGTGGAAGGGTGGGACTGGAGGGGGGAGTAGGGAGGGGATTGTGATTGAGATGTAACTTGAAGAAATAAAAAATAAATTATTAAAAAAAATACAGACTGAATCACACACAAAATTTTAAAATATAATTTTGACAAATCTTAATTTCAGGAAAAAATGTACTTTTCATGCTTGCTAACAGTATACTTAAGAAACTGTTTTGTTTGTATTTTCAGTATTGGGGAAAGGGCTTTTTTTTCCATTTCTATTATAATGTTTTGAACATAAATTCTTACGGTATTCATTGCGTATATACATGATATTTCAGAAGCATATAGCTTATTCTTCAATTATCATTAATCTTCTCTCTATATTTAATTTAACAACAACTGGAATTTTACTTCCTTCTGTGCACAATCTATGCTGTGCAAGCAACATGTCATTTTCAGGCTGGTAGAAACAACAGAAACTCCTTGGTTTGCTAATTTTCTCATTGTGCAATTTCAGGACTGCACTTACACAGAACTTGACTGGTTCCATAATTATTCTGTCTATTCTCTTCATCTTAATTCTTCATCTTTGACGATTTATGTCTTATTCTCATCCCAAGAGGGTGTGAGGGTTTGTTGTTGTTGTCTTTTGTTTTTTAAATTAATCTGGCCTCGGTCTACTCTTGAACTGTGTACTTAACAGAACAATGTAGATGAAAAAAAAATCCAACAGTTGTTAGAATATAGTTAATTGAATTGAATACTTAGAAGCACAATTCTTAAAATGATTCTGTAATCCTAATATATTTTTGTCCTCTCTAAAGAGGAAAGCAGAAGATGATTCTGAGTGCAGCCTGCTTAAGCTACGGAGTAAAGTCCCATCTGAAAATCAAACAAAAATAAAATAAAATAGGGAGAAAACTGAAATCTGGTAAGCAGAGCATAAGGTTTGCTTCAGAATAAAGATGGAAAATGAGATTACTTCGCAGCTGAATTAGAGATATTCAAATGGCAAATTATCTAATACAGTGACTACAATAATAACTTGAGGACCACCTGTGCACCTACTACCCATGTTGTTTTCAAAGATATTTTATGAAGAAAAGACTAGATTATTTTTATTAAGAACACAGTATGACGAAAATACCATTCAGTTAATAGAAATTTCAGATAACCCAGTTATTTTATACTGATTCAAAACCCATTGTTCTCTTGGTGAAGTATATGGAAACATTACATATACAACATACACAACATTCACTGTTGTGAAGTTCTATCTAACCCCATTAGTAATTTGCTTTCTCTCTATTTCTCATCAAATACAACAGTCTTATTCAGAGATTTAAAGTCCTTCCATACTTGTGGATAAGAATATTAGTCATATGAAAATAGCAACCCTATCAATAGAGATTTAGAAATTCAATGTACCATCACATGGACAGTTCTGGTCTCTGGTAAACATAATAGTAATGAATGCTGAAGCAAAGTATACCAAAGAGTAATTTAGAATGCATTTCTTACACTAGGTTTATGATTTCCCTTTTATATTTTGATAAGGAATTGATATAAGTTCAGTTATTTAATAGAAACCATTACTGTTAGCATCAGCAGTTTCAATTGTGGGTTTCCTTTTGAGTTTTTTTGTGAGAAAATAAACACAAATTGAATGTATGCATGTGTATAGAGGAGAAGGAAATACTAATACACACATATACACCTGTGTATATAAACATACATATTGCACATTCATAAAAATGAATATAAGCACATATATGGCTACAACAAAAATATGGCCTAAGTGTTTTAAAAAAAATGAGATGAATTCAGAGTCATAACTTGTAGGATTACCTACTGTTCCATTGAATTGAATAGCTGAATATTGACCTTTGCGCATGTACACCATCATTATTTGCTGCTTTTGGCAGGAAACTAATGGAGCCCAGCAGCTAGTCTAATAAAGTGCTCAGTACCTTCAAGCCACTTGATAGAAGTTAAGTTAAATCAAATACCAGGCTAGGAAACATTAAATCGTCCCCATTAACTTAGCACTGAGTAATTAAGAATATGAATATTTTTAATATAAGGAACAACAGGATCCATTTTACAAAAGTTGTTTAAATATAACACTCAACACAAAAGAAGATGATCACAGAGAAGACATGCAGCACATGCTAATAAACCTTAAAATATAACTATAACAATGATTAGGGACACAAAAGCATGCCTTAACATTATAAAAATAACATAATCTGCCATGTTGTCTCTTGCTGTTTTCATTATTTAAAAATAACACAGCATTATGTATAATTGCAACTCCTTAACAAATTGGCCCACAGAAAAATATATTCATTTGAATCAGATAGAATAAAGTTATGATACAAAAAACCCTACCTAACACATCTCCTACAGACAGAATATGAAAAGATAAAAACCCATTAATATGTGAAATGATATCTATAATCCTTGGGTCAAATGCATTATATGTGAAAGTTGGAAGAATAACTGTTAAAAGATACGTAATTAATAAGCAAGTGCATACTATATGGCTCTACTGCTTGATATTTTCTCTATCATCATTGTGTTTCACTGTCTGTAAAGAACCATTTATTCTCTGATTTCTTGCTATTTTAATTTGTTTTTTTAATGTTCATAGAACTACTATAGCCAGGTTATTACAATTTCCGTTGGCAGCTGGTAATCACACGTTTGATCACGGAAGTCGTTTTGCACTGTCAGTTCTTATTAGCTCTTAAAGTGTTTCTTCAATCATCCCTGTTTGTATTCCTCCACAGAAAGCTGCAACTGAAAGCTGTAACCTAAAGGCTCTCCTGTGACATAGGCTAGTTTCCCAGACAGAAAATAAGTCTGTACATGTGTGTATATAGAGGTTACAAACATACACACACACACACACACAAACATATATATATATGTAACATATACATATATATTTATTAAAATTATTAATTCAGAAAATATCTTTCCATCACTAAAATGCCAGTCAGGTACTTGAATTCCCTAGCATAAAACTGTATTTTTAAAAACGTTGTTGTACTTTTCTGATTTCTCAGAACGTGAAGCCTACATTCAAAATAGAAAGTTTCATTAACCAAAATCCCTGCCAATTAAGCTCAGTCATAAAATTACTTAAATCGCATGTGATGGATTTTTAAAAAATCTGATAGGAGGACAGAACTCATCCCTGCAAACTATCCTCTACAGGTGCACTGTGTCATGTGTGTATACACACACACACACACACACACACACACACACACACAAATTCACAAGCACAGACACACACACACACACACACACTATGCTTTGAAAGGAAGACATAGAATCAACCTTTAAAATGCACAATTAATAGAGAACATATCCATTATATACATCATTGACAGTATATGTCACATAAAAGACATAAATATGAGCATAATTTTAAAATATATATAATATTTTGAAATTATTTTTTAAGTAAATTCATGATCCTTGTATAAAAATCAACAGTTACACTAGACACACATTGTGATCACATTCATTTTAACCAGACAGGTATAACCATATGTATCAGAGGAGTAGTTCTGTCATCCCAGAATTATTTTATATAGAAGTAACAATTATCTTGTACTAATGTATATTTACATCAGTTTCCTATTTACTTGAGTACTTTACAAAACAGTATTAGAATTCACAAAATTAAAGTACTTCCATCATGATGACTGTGTCCTGAGATGTGTTGTGATGTAGAACAGTAGTCATAGCTAATCTGTTATACTAAGACATGGACTCCTGAAAATCAGCCCCAATGCTCTTCAGCACAGATTAAACTTTTTCACTGTCCCAATGTAATTGGCACATATTGACACAGTCACAAAAAAATGTTTGTGTGAGGGCCGACACTGCTGTAGTTAAATAAGACAACATAGCAAGTTGACAGAAAATTAATTTCAGATGTTTTCAAGTGCTTTGTGGCCATTACAGCAATAATCTGTACAAAACACAGAACATGCTGAAGGTACACCAAACTCTGGATTCTCTTTAGGCAGAGGGAAAAAATGTGTGTTTAGATAATACACAAGCACAGCCATGCAGGATAATTTAACTTTCTGGATGTTCATAGATCTCCACTCTCCCTATGTGATTTCTTAGGAAATGAAATAAAATGTTCCTACTTTTCTGATAAATTATAAATGCACTGGTGATCACTGATCTATATACTCAATTAACTAGAGAAATAGGCTCACAATAGTTATTTGTAGCAGAGAAAATGCAGATACAGTGTTGTTAATTGAAGAAATATGCAGTTTGACAATCTCTATAAAGTTGTTAGCAAAACACAAAGTTAAAAGTTATCAAGTGATGAGAACCATGTGATATGAACAAATCCTAAAAAAGTGTTGACCATTGGATAAAATTTCAGTATCTGATACTCATAAACATATTGAAAACTATTATGTTTCTTTGACATAGCATTGTACATGTATACCCCACATTTTGGACCATGTTCATCACCTTGTTTTATTTAAAATTATTTCTCAACTAGTACACAAAAAATTGTTTATATTAAATGCAACACATAATATTTAAGTCTAGTTGAACAAACTTATACCCTCAGAGATTTATCATTATTTTGAGGAGATGTAAAAATGGGTAAAGTGTTTGCCATGCTAACATGAAGACTGGAAATTCAGATATTGAGAACTCATGTGAAAGAAACCGAGATGCAGCAAAGTAGAGACATTATATGCTGAGATCTGTTTAACTAGTTTAGCTTACTCAGTAAGATCTATGTTTAGGTAGAGACTATATCAAAACGTTACAGGATAGAAACAATAAAGACAGCTTTTTTCCCCTATGGCAGCACATATGAATGAGCATATCTACACACACACACACATACACACACACACACACACACACACTCACACACCAAATAAATGATTTATATTATTTATAAAATATCTCTGATGATTTTGTGTTTTGTGCCTGTTTCCTTTTTCTGTTTTCACTTTCTATCATTTCAATATAATGTAATTTCAATGTAATAAACTTGAGCTTTGGTTGTGACCCCTTTCTGGTAACGTTCACAAATCTTTTCTTTCAGATTTTTAACAGCAAGATGTACTATTGCTGTCTTCCCTCACCCTATTGTATAATAGTATGTCAGAACTTCTTCCTCCTATTCTGAAAAGTATTATGCACGGATTACCATTCCCCAATCCTAGTTCCCTCTCTAGCTCCTGGAAATCACCAGTCTACTCAAAATTTTCTACTAGACAAACATTTTTAAAATCCACACACAAATAAAATTGTATGGCACTGTTTTCCATTCCTAGATTATTTCATATAACATAAGGTTATCTAGTTCTATACTTGTCACTATACAATTATAGTATCCCATTCTCCTTTGTGGTAAGCTAGTACAACACATTGCATAAATAACTCATATTCTTTATTCATTCATTAACCTTAGACAATTTGAGTGTTTTCATTAGGAGGGATATCTTGAATAGGGCTCAAATGAACATAGATGTATGGGTGTCTCTTTGAAACAGTATACTTATTTCATTTTCTTGAGGTATTTACTAAGTAGTTGGGTTGATAGGATATATCTATGTTTTAAAATGTATTTTACATGCATAAGAGTATACATGTGATATATGCACGAATATAAGTGTGTGTGTGTGTGTGTGTGTGTGTATTGTACTGTATGCGTGAATGCAGGGTGTACACATCTGTGTGTATGACAGTGAAGTGCAGTGGTTTAATAATCAAATTATTCAACTGTATTTCTAAGTATATTGATGCATATTTGGGATCAAACACAAAATCATCAGAGATATTTTCATTGATTTTTGCCATTGGGTCTCATTAATACTATTGATCCTGATGGGAATCCTGAATTATAAGAAAGCATCATTGTTGCATTTGCTTTCAGTCCATACCAAATAACATGTACAGAGAATGCAATAGATCTCAAGTGTCTTGGGCCAATAGTGTCATCTCATCTCAAGAGAACTTAAAAATAAAAGTCAGCCATATTAGTTCTTAGCCATATCTATATAAGCAACTTCTAGTAAGCCTCTGGACAATGAGATTCACATGAGATGTTATGATTGATGATATTCAGGGTGCATTGCCTTACATTATTGTTAGTAAAAATTTTTGGAAGATGATAATAGGTCAGTGTTCTTCTGAACCCTGTTTATTGTGCCTTTTTCCTTTTTCTATTTTCACTTTGTATCATTTCAATACAATGTAATTTCCAGGTAATAAACTTCAACTTTGATTGTGGTAGTATTTTGAGCTATGTGAGCATTTCAGTAGATTTTAGAAACTGAAGAGGATCTTACAGAGCTCTTGAGATATATTGCCAGACTTTAGGAATTGTGTGTTTGATGTACAAATACAGAAAAGTTTGTCAGTAAAACACAGCCCATGTATATCAATGTGGTAACCATCAAACAGAAATTATATAAAGAAAATTATATATTTAAATCCTAAGATTAATTATAGAATTACAAAGTAATTGCCACATATGATGGCTGGCTATTATATTAAACTAAACAGACTCAAAGACTATCCATCACTACACAAATCAAAATTTTAAAAGTTATTTTTTATTTACCCAGTAGTAGGGATGAGATAAGAGCTGTTCCCTAGCCTTTCTAGCTCTTTCAGAACTCTCACTGGCTGGTTCAACTGTTCTGTCCTAAATCTTCTCCATGCTGACTGACTCAGACTCACTTCTCTTGGCTTATGACTGAATTGCTCTGGTTGCTGCAAACTAATTCTGACAATATGTTTAATCTTCTGGCTTCTTCTTATTCTCTGGTTTCTTTTGTCTTCACCTTTTCTAGCTTGTTCTCTCTGCAATGTGTTTCTGTAAAACTGTCCCAGTAATCAACTTTTGGTTAAAAACAAACAAAACACAACAAAACAAAAACAAAAACCTCTCCTTCTCTCTCTCTCTGTAGTGCTCTTAAGCAGCCTCTCTTTCCTCTTCTGTACTCCAAAGAGTTTATCCTACCTCTGATTCATTCAGTCAAACCTTTCTCCAACTTGTCGCTTTGTCTACCCCTCAATTAGATATCACTTTCAAGCATGGCTATTTCCTTCTATAAGCTAAGCTTATGTATATTGTTTGGGATTTAAGGTGTGTACTAAAGGCATGTCTGTATTCCATCCAGATCATACTGTAATTCAGGGGATGTCTGTATTCCAGCTAGATCACACATACCTATAAGGTCTTTGGATTTGGTCACTTGAAAGAGCAACTCTGCTGCTGGATTAAAGTTTCTCTACACAAAATTTCATAATGTTTAAGTAAAAAATATAAACATCAATGCATATGGAAATGTTAAATTGATATGTGACACAGAGGTTGATGTCTCATGTGAATTGTGTATTAAATCTTACAAGGTTAGAAATATAAAATATCACATAAAGGATATAGGAAGAACATTATGTTATATCTAAAAAGACTGTTTTGAAAAATAGGAATAAGATGTATCTGTACCAAAAATTATTATTGACTAGTTGACATTAATTAAAAATGCAGCTCATAGAACAGTATTAGTAATGATGGAAAATGGAATGTTACTATGATACCAAGAGGAAGAGGAAAATATAGGATTCATAAAGTCAGTCAAAATGTTTGCATTCAGAAGACAAAAAGAAAAAACTTCAAAATTGAAGAAGTAAATCTAATAAAATAAAGTCTATTTAATCAGGCATTTCAAAGATATAAAATTTTTTTCTTAATTTCAATATAAAAAACCACAGACCATAAACATATGAACATTAAAAACATCCACCAGAAGGGGACAATTCCTTAATTGAGATTCTCAGATGCCTTCAACTTGACAACTGAAACTATGACATTCCACCTTTTGTCAACTTTGACACATGATCACATCACTTTAAACTATAACCTTTTTTTCTTGTTTGTTCTCAAGAACCCGAATTAACTCCACAATATAAACTATAGTACAACTTTGAAAGTTGCACAGTCTTTGAAATTGTCAACACTTGTCCAAAAAGCCTTTTTAAAAATAAAATAAAATTCTTAACTGTGTGTTCCTGTAAAATTCAAAACAACTTATATAATTCCTTATTACTAGAGGGAACAACCAGGGTACAAATACAATCAGTTCAAAGTAAAAATCAAAATCTACCATGTTCAAAACTTAAGGTATGATATCTTGGACTCACTCATGGTCTTCTGGGTTTAAGGTAGCTTAAGTAGCCCCATTTCTCCAGCTCTGCAATACACAGCGCACACAGCCTGTCTTGTGGGCTAGTCCAGCTGCATACCACATCTGCTGCTGTGGACAGTCACCATCCCATGGTTCTGGGCTCTGTAGTATCCTGAGTTCTCCATTGTAATACAAGGTGCATCATCACCAATGGCTTCTTCTGGGCTTTCACAGTACCTAGCCTCAGCTGAGCTTTATGATCCTTTCAGTAATTCAAATTTAGTGGCATGAGGGAGGTGCTTACACATCTCCCAAGCATACTACCAAGATAAATTGTCAGCTTAAGATGCAGCATTTCACTGTACCCACCCCTATAAGGACTACATATTATACATATTGGTCCAGAGGGAATGCTTCCCATAATAAAAATATTTGTGGTAGTACAGAAAACTTAATATAGATAGTAAAGCAGAAATAATTAGATATCCCTGGAAAAATGTATTATCCTGCACATCAATTAACATATCAACCATCATTTAGTCAGTTGAAAAGATAAAAAGCAAACTGTAAATATTCACCAAAATAGATATACTTTTTCTAAACAGAAAAACTTGAAATGTGTTAGCTTAAGAAAAAGTATAGATGAATAATACTATGTAATTTTTAATAAGCTTTGAATGGAAAACCAAACCTACAATATCCACCATCATGGTGAAAATGGCTTTTGTGTCATTGCTTACGGGAACACTTGCAATTATTAATGATCCATCTACTCTTTGACTACTTTCGGTAACTTTATCATTATTGTTTGTGAGTATCATATGTGGATTTAAGTGTGGCTGTGCATATGTCTTGGTGTACATGTAGATGTCAGAGAACAGCTTTAAGGAGTAGGATCTCTCCTTCCAGCTTTACATGAGTTCTGGAGATAGAATTCCAGATATCACACTAATGAATCAAGTGCTGACACATCAGCCAAAGTGTGCAATGCTTCACATCTTAAAAAAATTGCCATTTTTTGGCCAGACATGGTGGCGCACACCTTTAATCCCAGCACTCAGGAGGCAGAGGCAGGTGGATCTCTGTGAGTTCAAGGCCAGCCTGGCCTACAAAGTGAGACTAGGACAGCTGGGGCTGTTAAACAGAGAAACCCTGTCTCAAAAAACCAAGAAAGAAAGAAAGAAGGGAGGGAGGGAGGGAGGGAGGGAGGGAGAAAAAAGAACTGCCATTTTTGTAGTTTAATTCATTTTTTTCTTTTCTTGACATGTATGTGTGGTGTGTGTGTGTGTGTTTTCACAACTGTGTTGATGTATTGTGAATATTGAAAGTGTTTATGGAGGCCAGTTTGATGTCAGGAGTGTTTCTCATTTGCTTGCTCTCTTTCTCTAGAGTGAGGATCTCTCAATTAATTCCAAAGTACAGAAGATCACTATGCAGAGGACCCAGCATCCTCCCAGGATCCCTTGTCTCTGCCTCTCTGGGCTGGAACTATTGGGAGACAATCACCTATCCACCAGTTGTATATTTTCTGAGATGTTGAATTTGTCCTTTGGGTTTTTAGCAAGTGCTTTCATCCTTAAGTGATTTCCACAGCTTTAGTTTAGTAAAATATCATATTGGTACTGGAAAGAAATTAACCATTGCCCCTAGAAAATGGGCTGAGGCATCAGGTGCCACTTTTTTGCATGTGTTTCTTGTTTGGTTTTGTTTCTTTATTTGTATTATGGTTTTGGTTTTGGATTGTTGTTTTGACTATTTATTTTCTACATATAAAATAAAATAAAGTAGGGTAGATGGTGAGGTAGAGAAGGTTTGGGCAGAATTAGGGAGGAGAAGCCAAAATTAGTATATATTTGATGAAGTAGTTTTTCAATAATTTTTTTTAAAGAGTTAAGAACTACAAATCAAAAAACAGAAAGTGCTTTCTTTCTTCTGTACTTAGGTCTTGGTCGATGGCTCCCAGCATGATTTACCAACTCTTGCTATGAGTACTAGAAGCACAGAGCACAACTATCTTGGAGTTTCTGGATATGACCGAATTATGCATTTACATTTTTTAAATCCTCTCTCAACTTTCAGTTCCCTTTTGTTGTTGTTGTCGTTTATTTATTACTTCAAGTTATATCTCCATCACAGTCCCCTCTCTCTTCCCCTCTGGGTCAAACCCTCCCACCCTCTCCCGCCTATCCTCCTTCCCCAAGTGGGTTGCCCCTACATATCAGCCCCCCTCATTTCAACACTCATATGAGTGATAAGAAATTCCTCTTGCACTCAGGGGCTATACGGCAACTCTATTAGGACAAAGTGTCCCACTAACAGGTAACAAGGTCTATGTTCCTGTTCCTTTTGGTGTGTTGGTTGTAAGTTATAAGATAGTAATCCTGGACTACATGGCTAAAATCCAATTATAAGTGAATAGATGCCACTTGCATCTTTCTGAGTCTGGGTTAGCTCACTCAGGATGAGCTTCTCTAGTTCCATCCATTTGGCTGCAACTTGCATGATTTCGTTGTTTCTAGTGGCTGAGTATTATTCCATTGTGTAGATGTACCACAGTTTCTTTATGCATTCCTCAGTTGAGGGACATCTGGGTTGTTTCCAGTTTCTAGCTATTACAAATAAGGCTGCTATGCACAGAGATGAGGAGGTGTCCTTGTGGATTGGTGAGGAATCATTTCAATGTATACCCAGAAGTGGTATGGCTGGGTCTTGAAGTAGAGAAATTCCAAGTTTTCTAAGATATCATCAGATTGATTTCCATGGTGGTTTTACAAGTTTGCACTCCCACCAGCAATGGAGGAGTGTTCCTCTTTCTCCACACCCTCGCCAGCATGTGCTGTCATTTGAGCTTTTGATCTTAGTCATTCTGACAGGTGTGAGATGGAATCTCAGGGTTGTCTTGAATTGCATTTCTCTGATGATTAAGGATATTGAGCATTTCTTCAAGTGCCTGTCAGCCATTAGAGGTTTCTCCTTTGTGAATTCTCTGTTTAGCTCTGTTTCCCATTTTTTTTTTGAGTTTTAACAAAGCAAATTTATAACAAAACCAGTTATTACTCATCATTCTTTTAAAAACAATGGTCAAACTTTGATAGAAAATATATGTAAGTTGAATATAAAACTAACTTAAGAAATCAGGAACTTAAATTTTTGATTCATATTTTCTGCACAAGAACCAATGATTGTTTTGTGCATTTTCATATGTCAGTAGAACCAGAATCTACGGAAGACCTGAAGATTCAGCCATAGCACATTCAGAAGTGAAAATGTTGTCACCAGTGTCAGCTTTTGATCACATAAATATCATGCGACTTGCAGAGTCACTATGGAAACAGTTATTATCAAGGTTTCTGAGATTAATTTGTGTTTTCAATGGCAATGTCAGGACACTGAGTAATCTTTTGTTAACCTGAAGCCAACTAGAGAGTCACATTTATGGGAATGCCCACAAATAACAGCAAATGAATGAGCTTGGCACAGCACATTGTGAATGTGACTTTGATGCTGCTCTGGATCTTCAAATGAAAACCAACTAGGTTGTCAAATCAGTAAGAGGAGGAACTGATGTCTGTCTCTTGTAGGATGCTAAGAAATATAACAGCAAATATTTAATGAAAAACTACTTCTGATCCAACTGTGTGTGAGGGTTTTTTTTCTGTTCCCCTTTTTTTTGTTTTCTTGGTGTTTAATTTCTTGGGTTCTTTATAAATTATGGACATTTGCCCTCTGTGAGATGTGGGGTTGGTAAAGATCTTTTTTTAGTCTGTAGGTTGCCATTTTGTTTTTGTTATTTTTTTTGTTTGGTTTTTGTTTTTTTCTGAACAACAGTTTCCTTTGCCTTCCAGAAGCTTTTCAGTTTCATGAGGTCCCATTTATTGATTGTTGGTATTAGAGCCTGAGCTATTGGTGTTCTGTTCAGGAAGTTGTCACCTGTGCCAATGAGTTCAAGGCCTTTCTCCACTTTCTCTTCTATTAAATTTAGTGTGTCAGGTTTTATGTTCAAGTCTTTGATCTGCTTGGACTTAATTTTTTCTGTTACTTTAATTTTATGTGCTTTATTTACATATGCTGGTTCTTTTTTATTAAATTAATTAATTTATTTTTTTCTTCAAGTTATACCTCAATCGCAATCCCCTCCCTACCCACGCTCCAGTCCCCCCGCCCACCCTCTTCTACCCCAACCCACCCATCCCACACTTTTTTTTAAGTTTAAGATATATCTTTTTCCCCCCAACAGCTCCCCCTTTCAGTTCAATAAATGGCTCTTTCTCTTATAATAATAAATACAATTCACAACAACAGAGGTAATTAGGCCACAATTTTAGGAGTTATATGGCTTAGAGTACATTCCCATTGTCCAGTCCATATGTATTTGGCACCTGACTTTAATGTTCTACTATCTAACCATCTCGATGAATTTAAAGTTCTATATCTAACTCAGTTTTCATACTAACTTGCATCACAATTTTAGAAACATCTTCTTAGATCCAGGGCACTTTCTTGATTCCTAAACAACTCAAAATTTAGTTATGAGACTCTAGCTATCTATTCTTCAACCACCTCAGAGACCTGAGAGGAATAAATATGTCTGATTATATAGGAAGTGCAGGGCCTGCAGCTTCCAAAACTATGAAATGACATACCAGTGGCTGCCTAGACAGTTCCCATTTTCTCTCCATATATTACAGCATCGATCTTAAGTCGTTTGGCCCCGTTTCTCTGACAGACATTGATTGTAGAGCAGGAATTATGAAGGACTTGCCTACCCTGTCTTGGCAGAGCTAGGCTGTCAACTTACCTGCTTCCAATTTTTGTCCTTTTTGGACAGCATTCTGTCTACAGTTGGAGCAAGGGTTTTTTTCTGCCAAGAGATAGGCTTGCCACTAATTCAATCATCTCCCACTGAAGATTCTTCGATGCTCATCTTCTACTTGGAGTAGAATAGGGGTTGCTGTCAGGAGTTGACATGTCTCAATATCAAAAAAATCAAAGTTAAGGGAACATCTTTGAGTGCCATATTCTGCAGATCTCTTGAGGTTTTTGAAGAGGCCCTATCTATCTCTTATATTAGGATAAGCAAATGTTGCTTGTCTCTTTAAACTTGATTTCTGATTAGCTTAGAAAATAACTATAGGAGACTGTCATAGCACCTAACAAAATGACAGGCTTGCATGACTATTAGTTTACATTTCTTAATTATCCTAAACAGTTTATGACAATTAGTAGCCAAAGGCCGAAACTTCACATTTCATTTTTTTTCTTTATCCCCTGATCCTTCCAACCTGCTTCTCTGGAGTTTGTGTCGCTATATAACAGTCCCTCACCCCAGTTCATAGGTCATATGAGGGCCAGGAGCCTCCTCATACAATGGGGGTCTACGAGGCAGTATCACCGGTGAAAAGTGTCTCATTGCCAGGGAGAGAGAACTAAAAAACCAAACAAACAAATAAGCTGACAAACAGATAAAAAAGAATAAAAAAAATAAAAATACAAGAATAAGAAATAAAAAGTCTATGACTATGTTCCCTTTGGTGCGTTGATTGTAGTATCCATATCCTCTATTATATAGCTAAAATCCTACTATGAGTGAATAGATGCAATATTCATCCTTCAGAGTCTGGGTTAGCTCACTCAGGATGAACTTTTCTAGTTCCATCCATTTGGCTGCAAATTGCATAATTTCTTTGCTCCTGATAGCTGAATAGTATTCCATTGTGTAGATTTACCACAGTTTTTTAACCCATTCTTCGGTTGAGGGACATCTGGGTTGTTTCCAGTTTCTAGCTATTACAAATAAGGCTGCTATAAACATAGATGAGGAAACTTCCTTATGATTCCATGAAGAGGCATTTGGGTGTATACCCAGAAGTGGTATGGCTGGGTCCTGAGTCAAAGCTATTCCAAGTTTTCTAAGATATTACCAGACTGGTTTCCATAGCGGTTGTACAAGCTTGCACTCCCACCAGCAATGGAGGAGGGTTCCCTTTCTCCACAACCTCGCCAGCATATGCTGTCATTTGAGCTTTTGATCTTAGCCATTCTGACAGGTGTGAGATGGAATCTCTGAGTTGTCTTGAGTTTTGTGCAAGGTGATAAATATGAGTCAATTTGCATTCTTTTACATGTGGACATCCAGTTAGACCAGCACCATTTGTTGAACATGCTGTCCTTTATCCATTGTACGGTTTTGGCTTGGTTTTGTTTTTCTTTTCAAGTTTAAATAATCTGAATATTTCAAACTTCTTAACACATTGTCCATTTCAGAATCAATCCCACCCTCTTTTATCTCTCTCTTTCCCTTCTTTTTCCTCATCTTCTCTCCCTCCTAGCTTTCTTTCTTTCTTTTTTATTATTTACTTATTTTTTCAAATTATGTATTGATCACAGCCTTTACTCTCCTCCACTCCTGGTACCACCTTCCCTCCATCTTCCATATTTCCATCTTTCTTTCTCCATCAATGAGGGTAGCCCCTGTCGCGTCCCCCTCGACCAGCAAGGACGACGCAACTCGCAAAAGCT
>CAJQZJ010000209.1:1647302-1693453 GCA_907164525.1 Lophiomys imhausi
ACGCCACCTAGCGATCCAAGATAGGCTCACAAAAGGAGGAAGCACACTGGGCTAGGTAGCTGCTACCAACTAAGGCTTGTTTACAGCTAAGCTTGAGCTTTCTGGCAATAAGCCAGGTGCCATCTTAGGGTTGCAGCTCACCACAGTTTTGTGGCTCGCCACAAGCCCCCACATATCAACCCTCATCAGTTCACCAGTCATATGAGGGCTAATAGTTTCTTCATGTACTGGTGCCTGGTATGGCAGCCCAGCTATGATAAGGTGTTCCACTAACAGACAGCCAGGTCCAGGATCCACTGTATAGTGGAGTTTTTCATAGGATCGCTATGCTAGGTTCCTGTCTCTTTGGGTCTCTGGATTGTAAGATGACTCTCCTGTACTATATGGCTAATATCTGCTTATAAATGAGTGCATGCTATATGTATCTTTCTGGGTCTGTATTAGCTCACTCAGGATGAACTTTTCTAGTTCCATAAATTTGCTTTCAAATTGCATGATTTCCTTGTTTCTGATTGGTGAGTATAGTAGAATACACCTGAGTATGTATGACGTTCTTTTATGGCAGCAGAGAACTTGTATACCCCAGAATAATACTTCCAATTTCAGTATGTTTGTCCAGTGTGAGTCTTACTAAACTACTCAGCTAAAACACTGTCTGAATTTTCTATTTGTAAGCTAGATGTGGACCTTAATGCTGATGAAATTCATCAGACGTTATCCATGCAATTACTAGTACCATTTGACACATAGTAAATATTTCAACATTATAACATTTGTATGACTATAGCGCATAGTTCTGGTCATAGACTTGGTGTTAAGCCTTTTATTATTGTTCTATTTTCATTTACACCTCTCACACTTGATGCCCACACACAAAAGATTCTCTGATTGTCTCTTTTAATAAGATTATTCACAATCCTTGTTTCTCTGTGTTCTCTAAAACTACCTTATTCTTAACATTTGATTGCACTCTTACATAACTCTATCATGTAAAAAGACACTAAAAATTACTCAGGTTTTTCCTACTTTCACCTACGCTGTTCAATTGTTATAATTAACAAATTTCTGGGAGTATTCAAAACCTGTCTGACATTAGTTCGTTGCCATAGCCATTATGGCAAACTT
Source organism: Lophiomys imhausi (assembly GCA_907164525.1). NCBI lineage: Eukaryota > Metazoa > Chordata > Mammalia > Rodentia > Muridae > Lophiomys > Lophiomys imhausi. Next base: position 1,648,428 of record CAJQZJ010000209.1, read on the forward strand.
TGAGGTAGAAAGGATAATTTTTTTTTCTCACCTGCACTGCCACAGTTACATCAGATAAATCATGAATAGTTTTCTTGCTTTTATTTTTCATTTCCTGATGCATTTAACAATCATTAAGAAATAATATCAGAGTCAACTTTTGAACCTCCACATTACATAAAACCCACACTAAAATAAGAGCTCTGAAATGGACACTTGTAGAGAGCTGCGAAGTGCCGCGCCCTAAAGATGGCGCTGGTCTCCGCCTTCCACCAGCCCGACGGTGAGCGCGCTCTATGATAATAAGTTCATATTTGGCATAGACTGCTGATCTGGCTTGTTTCCACATACATGGACCTCTAAGATAGCACCACTTGGCATTTCTTGACTGGCTGTTCATTTAGTATTTAGCCTGTGGGTTGGGTCTGCCCCATTATTCGGAAGACTGTTTTCAAGGGACCTGAATAAACTGCTGGAGAAGAGTTTTGTGAGTTGCGTCCTCCTTGCTGGACAAGGGGGAGCGCGACAAAGTGGTGGCCCGTACGGGGAACCCAGAAAAGACTCAGAACTCCTGCAGTCAGGGGAAGCGCTTGGTAAGTTCCTGGGATAAATCAGGACAATAAAGTTTCACGGAAATAGCGAACACAAGGTAAAGTTTCGCGGAGATAGTGAACAAACAGTTAAGTTTTGCAGAAATAGCAAACAAAGGGTTAAGTTTCGCAGGCAGTTGTGAACAAAAGGTAAAGTTTCGCAGGAAGTTGCGAACCTAAAGTAAAATTTTTAAACATGGGATTGTCACAGTCACATCCAATTTTTCTGGCTCTTCAGGAGCTACTTTTAGCTAGGAATTTGAAGATTAAGAAGTCTACCTTAGAGAGATTTCTGAATGAATGCGATTCTGTGGCTCCATGGTTTGCGGTGTCCGGGAATCTTACGGTATCCTGCTGGGACAAATTAGGCAGGGACTTGGATTTTGCTTGGGAGCAGGGGACTCTGAAGCATGGAGTAAGACCGATTTGGAAAATGGTGAGGAGTTGTTTAGAAGATCAGAGGTGTTGTAATGCAATCAAAGAGGGAGAATCAGCTTTGGAACTGCTACAAGGGGAGAGATCTGAGCAGGCAGACAGTGAAAAGGGAAGTAACAAAGGCGAAAGATTTGAGCAGGCAGACAGTGAAAAGGAAGACAAAAAGAAAGTTCCTCTCTATCCCGATCTTAGAAATTTTAGAGATTTTAGAGATTTAGAGGACTCAGAGAGCACAGATTCTGAAGGAGAGCTACACGCTCTAATAGAACAGTTGGAGAGGACTGTTATTAGAAAAAAGGAAAAGAAAAAAGTAAAACAGAAGGGCGTATCGGCGGCAGTCGGTGTGGGAGGAGCTGTTGCCATGGCGCCTGACACGTCAGCAGCAGTCGGAGTGGGCGGAGTCATCGCTACAGCGCCTTCAGCCACGCTGGCAGCAGCTGATGTAAACAAAGCCGTTGCCATGGCGCCTTCGACTCCTCCTCCATATCCAGAAGCCGCTCAGACAGAGCAGCCAGTTCAGTCCCTGAAAGTAGGGAGATCTTTCTGCCCGGGGATGTGGACACAAGTAAGAACAGAATAGAACATTATCCCACTGCACTTGCTGCTTTAGCCTTGAATGGTATCCAACAATGCTTGCAGTCTTTTGGAGTTGCTCCTGCCAGTATAATAGTGCCTTATTCCAGTTATCAAATTAAGATTTTGTGTGGCACTGTAGATGACTGGGCAATATTGAAATGTCAGCTTGAATGGTAGTTTGTGCTTTTTAATGAGCTTCAATAGGTCAGATGATACAAAATGCATTAAATTGTCTCAGCAGTCAGCAGATTTTTTACCACAACTGAGATTTGGGGGTAGGAGTGGTGGTTTGTTTTCAGGCAATGGTTTTCATCTTGAAGGATGGTGGCCCACACGAGTCTCTGACTGGAACCCCCCCAAACAGCCATGCTGGGCACCTTTTTGTAAAGGATCCACAGGAGAGGAAGGACCTTTTCCCTGGACTGGATGTCAGGAGCGCAGAGCAGTTTGGGTTCAACAAGATCATTTTTCCTTTAGCCCCATGATTAGTAATATAGTGAATAAGTCTTGTACAGGAATGCTTGATATATCTACTAGGGATCCTCAGCAGACTGCCACCAATCCTTTTGATTTGTGGCTTTTGTGTGGAGTAAATGGAAGTTGCATGGACTTGGGACCTGTCATTATTCTTGGGGGAGGAATTTATCAAAGAGGTAATTTTTCCCTAGGGTCCGCTACCAGATTGGATTTCTCTAGTGGTAGTGGCTCTGGTACTTGGAATTCTTTGTTTCATTCTTATCGCAACAAGAGCTTTTCAGCTTCGCCAGTATGTCTCTGGCCTCCTTTTCTGTGGATTGTACGTAATGGGAGTGCATCCTTAGGTGAAGAAAGGTTAGTATGCACTCCAGGCACATGTTTTTATGCCCTATGCTGGAATGCCACAGCCTTTCCTGTGGCTGTGGTGACTAGAATGCCTCGATATGTACCAGTTCCTGTAGAGGCTCCTAATACCATGATGCTATTCAGATTTAAAAGAGATTTTGGCATCACTGCAGCTATTGTTACTGCTATCACTGTTGCTGCTGTGGGAGCTACTGCCTCAGCTATTGCCTTGTCTAGTTCTATACAGACTGCCAATGCCCTGAATAACATCTCAGCCACTGTGGCACAGGCATTGGATACTCAGGCCTCTATGAATTCTCATTTCAAAGGAAGTCTTATGATAGTTAATCAACGTATAGATTTAATACAAGAACAGATTGATTCTCTTTGGCAACTAGCACAGTTGGGGTGTGAGTGGAAATTGCAAGGTTTGTGTGTTACTTCCGTGCAATATCAAAATTATACAAAAGCTGCTAATTTGTCTAGACAATTGTCAAAGTTCCTCTTACAGGATTGGTCGGCTGAATTTGAAAATTTGATGAGAGAGCTGAGAGCGACAATCATCCACATCAACTCCACTCGGGTGGATCTGAGCCTGGCTACTGGCTTGACTTCTTGGATACAGACGGCTATGGATCATCTTAAGGAGTGGGCGGGCGTAGGCTCTTTGGCGATACTAATGATACTAGCCTCTCTGGTTTGCCTATGGTGCATCTACAAAATGAGAACCACATAAAAGCATAATGCAGCCATAATTATACAAGTCCTTGTCGCCATTGAGGCGGGCCAGTCCCCTCAGGCATGGCTTGCTGCCGTGAAGTAAATCTTCACTGAGCATAGTCCCTGCCCACTGAGGAATTCGTTCCATGGATATTAGTGTCTGGTAAGTCAGTGACGGAGTTGACGGGTAAGTCTCGGCCACCTAAGACAGGGCAGTCCCGAGTGGGGAGGCTGACCCAGAGACGGGTAAGAGTTTGAGCACCGCCCTCCTACAGGCTCAGGCCCACCGTGAGATCCCCAGATAGAGGGATTACGAAGCCTTTCCAGGGACTTTTACCAACTTTAGAAAAAATAAAAAAGGAGGAACTGTAGAGAGCTGCGAAGTGCCGCGCCCTAAAGATGGCGCTGGTCTCCGCCTTCCACCAGCCTGAAGGTGAGCACTCTCTATGATAATATTTGGCATAGACTGCTGATCTGGCTTGTTTCCACATACATGGACCTCTAAGATAGCACCACTTGGCTTTACTTGACTGGCTGTTCATTTAGTATTTAGCCTGTGGGTTGGGTCTGCCCCATTATTTGGAAGACTGTTTTCAAGGGACCTGAATAAACTGCTGGAGAAGAGTTTTGTGAGTTGCGTCCTCCTTGCTGGACAAGGGGGGGGGCGCGACAGACACTAACCCTATAAGCAGAGAGCATATTTGCTAAGTTCTCTCTAACTTCTTATGCTAATCTGTTCACTCCTGCAAAGGCAAGCATTTTCACAGGCCCCTACTTCTGCCTAGCATATAACTCACTCTTGTTACAAGAGTGTGGAGTGTAATAAATATTTACTTCATCTCAATAAGTATTTATTACTAGTTTAACAGGGAAAACCACACAATAGAACACGTTTTATTGAAAATGTACCACCTATGAAAACATTTAGTTTTATGTTAAAAAGCAGCCCAGATAGAAACTGGGTCAAATATATCATACCCAATGTAATTCCACACTAATACACAGTACATATCATACCAGAAGATTTAAAATCCTTTATAAACTAGAAATGAATTTGATATAGTAGATAATTATATATGAAAACAGACATGAGGTGACAAACATTTAAAAGAAAGACCCAACTAAGTGAAGAGAGAAAGACCACATGCCTTTACTAACTATTCAAAAAATTGTGTCATTCTGAAGTACATAGAGCTTTTTATTACATTTATCAAACATTGAATCAAAATGTAAGCTAATTCAATTCAAAAAGCAGAATTTAATTAATTAATTTTGAGGTCCTTCCCTGTTCAGAAGAGAATATAAGGAGATTAAATTACAAAATTTGCAAAAACAATTTAATAATTTCTGTCTTTTCAGTGCTATACTTCTATGATACAAAATAAAGTGCCCTGACGAAATCACTATGCTCCAGATAAGTATGTTAAAACAACCCTATGAAGGTTGGACTTCATCAGACATTAGCATAAATATTTTACTCTCACTTTTACCTTTAAATGTCTTCTAGAATTAAAGTTTGTCTTCTCAGTTGAGCAGAAATTCCCTTGGAGTGCTAGAATGGAAGGTGCATTGCCTCCTGAACAGAACAAACTCATTTTCCCCAAAAGACTAAGAAAAGCATGTACATTTTTCCCCATGGCTGAATACCAGACAATATAAACCACTCTGCAGAACTTGTCCTATTCTTAATGTTGACTACCTGTGGAGTGGCAAAGCGCTGTTTCACTAACACACACACACAAGCAAACACACACACACACACACACACACACACACACACACACACACACACACAGAACTATAAACTGTCTCTCCAAAGAATGCTATATTTCATTCTAAGCAAATATGGCAACATGTCAGAAGCCAGGACCCTCGCCTCTCACCCTCACCCCCTACCTTTCCCCACCTGCACAATGTCCCCTGCAGCTTCATACTTCCTGGCAACCGCAAAGTTCCAGGTTGGCAGTTACAGATTGATTCAAAGCAGTGTACCGTGTCTTCTGAAGAAAAATGGGTTGGCAGTTACAGATTGATTCAAAGCAGTGTACCGTGCCTTCTGAGAAAAATGGGTAGATCATACAATGTCCAGGGCACAGGCCAAGAAAATTCTGTACTTTCCCACCACCTGGCCCCTCTCACCTCCTCCCCTTGTAAAGCATATTATAAAAAGGCACTTTGCACTCAAATACATGGCTCTTGACAAGCAATTGCTTCCTTGAGTCCTTTCCCTCTCTTGCCCGTTCTTTTTTCAGGTTGCGGTCCTCCTCGCCCCTACGAATTACTAGGACCTGCGGGTCGGGTCAGCAACATGTTGTACTTTAATGAGTATAAATATTCTTCAATTCCTTCCACATTGATATGCCATGGTTTATTTATTTAAGGATGATTTTTCTTCTGATAGAGACAGAGGTAAGTCTAAGAGAGGTTCAAATAAATCTGTCAGATCCCTGTGTGATAAGCCCAGAGAAAGGACACTGAAAGACCCTATGATATGAAACTAGCACTCAATGCAGCCATGGTGCATTCCACAACAAACGCCAACCATGCTTTATATTTCCTCTTCCTTCACTTTTAGAAATAATCTTATGGGGAAAATGTATCTCAGGACTTGTTTTGTAGAGATGAAAGTAGAAAAACCCTGAAAATTGACAGAAGTTACTTATATTTTTAGCATCTGTATTTATAAATGAACATAATAACCATTACCTTTATGGGATTCCTATAACTATAGGCCTTAGCTATGCACTTGGAGCTAAATAATTATCTACTCATCTATTTCTTATTAACAGTTAATAACCTGTTTGTGGAATAGTACTTTTATAATCTACAATAAGGGAATAACTTCTTTGATATAGATGAATAGCCCTTCCAAAGCTTTTTTAGTCTCAATTTTCTGGAGGGGCATTTATGCTAATCACTATCAATTCTCTTTATACCTTGAAAATCAGGCAGTCATCACATTTGGTACCCTGACTCTTCTCACTTCAGAGAAAGATCTCATCTATAGCTCTATCATATATGTCAATGTACTATTACCTCAGCCCCACTGCCAACCAACCATTCCCGATTCTGTAAGAATGTGTCTCTAGGTCCAGGTGTGGTGGCACATGCCTTTAACCCCAGCATTCAGGAGGCAGATGTAGGCTGATCTCTGTGAGTTCAATGCCAGTTTGATCTACAAAGCAAGTCTAGGACAACCAGGGCCTGGTTCACAGTGAAACCCTGTCTTGGACCCCCCCCCAAAAAAAAAAAACTGGGTCACCTACCAGTATTAGAAACTGCCCACATGAAGTCTCACCAACATTACTGCAAACAGGAGCAAAACAAGAAGAAAAATAGACCGATTGTTTATCCAGTACCAAATGGTCAGCCATGAAAACATATTCATACAAGTAACATTATATGAACTGGGCAGTTTACATTAAGTAACATATAGACTGATTAGGTTACATTTAGGAATTTATATGTATATAAATTGGCATATACAGGAGTGCAGTTGCACACACACACACACAAATACATGTGATTAAATGACAACAAGAAACTGTTGCAGGAGCAACAGTTTTCTGTAGTTTAACAGTTGCATGTGTTTCTGAGTAAATGTTGACATTTTTGCTTCTTACTCTCCCATCTCTGTGCTACATACTTGTTTTCATGTGCTGTGCTAGTATATACAGTACACACTGTGCAATCAACAAATAAAAGTGAAAGTTTTCTTATAGAAGAATGAAGTTATGACATTTTTTGGAAAATGGTCATTGCTAGAGATTTTTAAGCAACATAAGACAAATTGAAAAATACAAATACTGCAAATTTTCCCTTTTTGCTGACTCCAAATGTGTGTGTGTGTGTGTGTGTGTGTGCGTGTGTGTGTGTGTGTGTGTGTGTGTTATAAGGGTAGAAATGGGAATGTCAAAGGTGAGAAACATCTGAATGAAGTCATCCTGAATAAATAAAAGTAGAGAATAATTGATTGCCTTTGACAGAAAAGCAGAAGTGCGAACTATTTATTGGGAAGAAAAGGACTAATAAAAGTGAGAGGGGGAGGGTAGAGAGGAAAGAGGATGGATAAAGTAAAGTAAAATCACTACCGTGTGATATTTCATAAGAAAGCCCACAACTTTGTAAAGGAAAAGAAAACATATTGAAAGTATGAAAAAAATGATATTATGTAATCATTAAAATTGAAGCAAGTATATGCTTAATGCTTATACACACCTGAAAATGTGTCAATTCCTTACAATGTATCAATAAACCAGAAAAAAACTCCTCCCTTCAGGGAATGCTAGGCAGCTTACAGCTTAATGAAGGGTACATTCTTGAGTAAATAAAGTGGTAAGCATTTTCTGACTGTGAACTTCAAGGAGTGTCTTATTTTCTCTGTTTCCTCATATGCAAAATGAACTGATATGCTCTTTGGGATCCTAAGAACTTGTAGGAATTTATTTCAATATATGGTTTTCTTTTCTTCCAATACCATATTAGACTTGGCCAATGAAAGATAGCTAAATGAGTTAGGAAGGCAAAAAAAAATAATAATTCATTTTCCTTAAAGACAATCCCAAGTAGACAAATTACTACATAGGAGGATTCACTACATCATTTCAAATAGCTCTAGGGACCTACCTGTGTGGCTATTACATACAAAAACAATTAGTGAGAGTTTCACCTAGTGCTTCAAGCATTGTAGTAGGTCCGAAGACAGTAATGCAGAAATTCTGACTAAGATGTATTGTGCCTTTTCTAAAATTTACTTAGATTCCTTAATCTTCAAACTTAGTCTTTGTAATTGTATATAGTAAGGCCAGAAAAGTCATGCATAAGTATTAACCAGGAGGCAGAGCCCTTAAATGAATTTATTGATTTTTTTCAGGCCATTACAACAATGCCAGTAAAAAACTTAAGATCTTTGCACATATGTTAACAATTAACTTACACGAATAGAGTAGGAAGCTGATTTCTGGATAAATATAGGTAAAGAAGACTTATTTTAATAAAAATTTCAACAAATCCAACTAGAGTTCCCTTTGAACATTTTTAAAACATTAAGCTATACATATATATATAGTAAAGCTGTGAAATGAAGTAAAGAAAAAATGAAGAAACATTTAGATTTTATTTGGAGTTTGGAGCACCCAACTTCAATTGAGTGGAATAGTATTGTTAAACACTTGTACTATTCAATACCATATCTTTCCCTAAATAGTGGTGTTCAACTGTAAATCCAGTTTATTCCTGGATGTAACTCTAAATCTTTCTAGAAAACTTGAAAGAAAAATAATTAAAAGCTACAAAAAAACAAGAGGATCTGCAAAGTTTTAGACAAAGATAAAACAATTAAAAACAACTTACACTTAGTGTTCATTTTGTCTTTTAAACAAAGTAAAATGACATTAATATAGATGTGAAAAATCAAATTGAAAAGTAAGAATAAACTACAAAAGCAAATAATAATGAACAATCAAATGTCATAAGTATTGAAAAGATATCAATGATATGTAAATGCTCAAAGAACATAAAATATTAATTATTATCATCAATTAATAGGGGATTACAAATTCAAATCACCAGAAAATACCACTTTTATGTAATAAAAATTTACATTTAGAAACCACTTAAGCCAAATTTCTGTAAAAATATGAATCTATTAGTTTTGTTTTCTGTAGGTTAGGCACAATGTAATTACACTCTTAAATATGTGTTTTTAGATAAATACAGTTCACCAGCCAAGGGACTTCTAATTATAATGAGGAATAAAGCTAAAGAAATACAGAGAATTATTCCTGTCCCCAAAATGTTCTATGCCAGTCTGTGGGGCTGAAATACAAAGGAATCCTACTCAGGCCTCATATCAGCTTAAACATTAGAACTAAGAATGATGACTATAGACCAGACTTCCATCACACTCACAGAAGTTTAACAAGTAATCTAGAACAAAAAGGATGCCTTGAATGAAAGTGACATTACTCTTCCCTCCAGAGGCAAGATGAAATTCTTATACATATTTTATTGTGAGTCTTTTGTTTATAGTGAACTGAAAGTGTGCTTCTTTCTGCAGTGTCCATTCCAGGGCTTTAGATGTACAATTATAATTTTCAGAAATTTTTCTGCTAACATAAGAATGATTCTGTACAATCTTTGGCAGTTCTTTGTAGATGAAGGCCATATCACTATTTTAAATTATGAGGTGCATTATATTGATTGTTCAATATAAATGTTCTTAGTCTGAAAAACAATTTTAATCTTGATTCTGGGTCTATTAGAGACTTCTGAGCTTTAACCCATGAATTCACCTGAACTGTCACCACGAACTGGCTATCATCAGAAGCGCTAAGCATTTATCAGGTGAAAATGTCATATACGACATCAGGCTTGACCACATAGGCCTACAAGTTAGGGGCTTCAGCAAGTGCCTCTAAAATTAAAGAGACATATCAAGGTGATACTTGTCTCTCCTTTTAAAGTTATAGATATAATAGCAAATTCCATTTTGTCTAGTAAATCAGTAAAGAAAAACACATTATGACTGTGCTCTCAAACTATATTTTTTGCAGTAAATGCATAGTGTGATAAGGTCAACATATCAAAAGACGAGAACCAAATGAACAGGTAGCTTTACTATAGTTACTGTTCCGAAGATGAAGCAACCCATAGCACAACGTCTTCATAGGGAAGCAGAAAGTTGATAGATAACCAAACAAAGGGAAAAGAGAAATTCTATGGAAAAAACTGGGAAGAATCTGGTGAAAGGACACAAGTGGGTTTTAACATTAATTTTTTTGCAGATATTTTTATTGTTTATTTGTTTACATTTTAGTTCTTGTTACAGAACGGTTACTCTCATAACTCTAAGATTTTATTCAATTATATTATTTAATTTAAATGAGTATATTTATCCTTTACTTAAGATTCTTTCATTATTTATTTATTTATATATTTATGTATGCATTATGTATTTATTTATTTATTGCTTCAGGTTACATCTCCATCATAGTGTCCTCTTTCCACCCCTCCCAGTCCTGCCTTCCCACCCTCTACCCACTAACCCTTCCATCCCACTCCTCTGGAGTGGAGTGTCCCTATATAACAGTACCTGCCCCAGTTCAGCAGACATATGAGGGCCAAGAGCCTCCTCATACACTGGGGGCCTACAAGGCAGCACCACTAGAAAAAAGTGTCTCATTGACAGGAAAAAAAAAAAATTTCTATGTCCATGTTCCCTTTGATTCGTTGGTTGTAATATAGATACCCTGTATTATATGGCTAAAATCTGACTGTAAGTGAATAGATACCAGATGCATCCTTCTGAGTCTGGGTTAGCTCACTCAGGATGAGCTTCTCTAGTTCCATCCATTTGGCTGCAAATTGCATACTTTCATTGTTTCTGATAGCTGAGTAGTATTCCATTGTGTAGATGTACCACAGTTTTTTAATCCATTTTTTGCTTGAGGGACATCTGGTTGTTTCCAGTTTCTAGCTATTACAAATAAGGCTGCTATGAACATAGATGAGTAAACTTCCTTATGATTCCATGAGGAGTCATTTGGGTGTATACCCAGAAGTGGTATGGCTGGGTCCTGAGGCAAAGCTATTTGAAGTTTTCTAAGATATCACCAGACTGACCTCCATAGTGGTTGCAAGCCTGCACTCCCACCAGCAATGGAGGAGGGTTCCCCTTTCTCCACACCCTCACCAGCATGTGCTGTCATATGAGTTTTCAACAAATCATGCTGGTCCCACTGGATGTCCACATGTAAAAGAATGAATTTAGACCCATACTTATCACCTTGTACAAAACTTAAGTCCAAGTGGATCAATGACCTTAACATAAGACCAGACACATGAAATCTATTAGAAGAGAAAGTGGGGAAAACCCTTAAACTCATCCACACAGGTGACAACTTCCTGAACAAAACACCAACAACTCAGGCTCTAAGAACAACAATCAATAAATCGGACCTCATGAAACTGAAAAGCTCTATAAGGCAAAAGACACTGTCATTCGAACAAAACGGCAGCCTACAGATTGGGAAAAAATTTTTACCAACCTCACATCTGACAGAGGTCTAATATCGAAAATTTACAAAGAACTCAAGAAATTAAATGCCACGAAACCAAATAATCCAATCAAAAAATGGGGAAAAGAGCTAAACAGAGAATTTACAAAGGAGGAATCCCTAATGGCTGAGAGACACTTGAAAAAATGCTCAGCATCTTTAACCATCGGAGAAATGCAACTCAAGATGACTCTAAGATTCCATCTCATACCTGTCAGAATGGCTAAGATCAAAAGCTCATTCAACATTAAATATTTTAATAATTTCAACATCTTTAAGTGCATTGTGGCTGTTTCTAGTTCTCTACCATCTAGTCCTGTGCTGTCTAGGGCAGGAATGTAGTGTGAGAAAATACACAAATGTGGGATACACATTCTGTGAGATTAGTTTGAGAAGCATTGACCTATTTTCCGAGGAAGAGTCTTCCCAAGAAACATTGTGTAAAAAAACAAAGAAGTATGGATTTAACACCACACAATATGTTCATGAGCTGTTTATCCAGAAGAAGGTATATGGCTCAAGAACATGATCCTGTTTTAAAGAATCATTACTGTTTGGCTGTTTCTTTTAGATTGAAACACTGTGTCATGGAGGAGGGTGTAGGACAATGAAACTCACCCAAAACAATACTCACCGTACTCAGGGGTTCTTTAAAAGGTTGTTTCACTTCAAGTGCTATTTAAAGAGAAGATACTTTTTGATGTAGCTTTCAGAGGAGTCTGTGATTTAAATTTTGTGAAAAAATCACCCACATTATGTGTGGAGACTCCATTTTGGTCATAAGTTCCTAGATATATCTGTAAGCAACCATTAAAACAATATTGGTTTATCAAACTGGTCATATGGAATCATGGATTTGGTCTGTTAGTACCTATATGCAATGAGCAGATATTTCTGTGTATCTTCAAAGAGAACACAGCATAGCATTATCCAATTTAAAGACACAGAAAGCATAATTTATATATCTTCTGATAAAAAATGTACAGGAATCTGGAACTTTTATTGGTAGGCAATTCAAACATGATTCTAAAAACTCCCATAGTACTTCTTACTAGCTACAATGCCTACGAAACATGGCTCTGACTCAGCTTGGCATGACTATTGAAAAGCAGCTGATACTCATATCCCCTCTTAATGCCTATGAGACACACAATGACTTCTTAAAGGTACAGTTGTGACTATTCAATCCTTGTGGTATCCAACAATCACCTGGTTGGATTTAAGGCTCACTCCGTAGGAGTAATTCATGGCTGTTACTGTTACCCTTGGTAGTGAGGTGATGGAAGTTAGAGAGTACCCACCATTTCCAGTTCCTTAAACCAATATAATAACTAACTGCACTCAAGATACATATGCTTATATCCATACATAAGGGTAGTTCTAAGACCTCATCAGAGAAACTTATTTTGCAGAAGATGGAGATCACTATAGAAAATCACAAATAGCCAAAATGCAGAGAACAACAATTGATTATATGTTGTTCATCCCCAAGTACATTCACGACACTTTGCAACAAAATTTAAAGCTTGGGAGTGTTGAGGAAGATGTGTAGAAAGATTTTAGTAGTCAGATAACCATAATCTGCAGCAAGATAGTCTCTTCCTAAACAAAACAGAGACATGAACTGGGGCAGGAGGGAGAAGGGATGTATCTGGGAGGAGTTAGGGGAGGGGGTGATGAATGTGTTCAAGAAAATTATATGAAATTATAAAAAATAATAAAAATACCATATTGTTTAAAAAAGATGTTTCAAAATAGGATAGACATTAAAAGTAGAAGGAAGAGAGGGGTCTGGATGGGGTGGGGATAGGAACAGGAGTGATCATCTGGGGAATGAATAGAGAGAGTTCTGGGAGAGATAACTGCAATGGAGGGGAGCATCTAAGGAATGAGCTAGAAACCTGGTGCAATGGAATCTCCCAGGTATCTACAAGGGTGATGCTATCTAAGACCTCTATCAACACGAGATACGAAGCCTGAACCAGCTATCTCCTGTAACCAGGTAAGACTTCCAGTGCTAGGACTGGGACACCAACCGAACCACAAAACCGTTGACCTACAATTTGTACTGCCTACAAGTTGTGCTAAGGTAATGGTGGTGCAGAATTTCTGGAAATGGCCATCCAATGATTGGTCCAGCTTGAGATCTATGCCATAAGAGGGGGTCCACACCTGACACTGCCTAGAGGGCCAGCAACTGGAGGCTGGATAGCCCAGAGACCTAGGATAGAACAAAACACAAATAGCAAATATAAATAAATAAAATAAAATAAAGGTAGAAAAAAATTTTTAAAGTAAATGAAATGGCCCCTAACGATATTAAGCTATACTCACAGATTGGTGCCTGGCACAATTGTCATCACAGAGGCCTCACCCAGCAACCAATAGATATTGTGATAACCCCAACTTGGGAACCTTAGAGACAGGGCAAGATGGTGCAGAGTCAGCAACACAGACTCCTATAGTCAGGTAAGTCGCAAGGCAGACTTGTTTATTGTGTAAATTGGGCTCTCTTTATTTATTTATTTATTTATTTATTTATTTATTTATTTATTTATTTATTTATTTATTATTACTTATTTCTCCTTCCTGTGATCCATTGGTTCTTCAGTGACTCGCTATAGCCCTGGCTCTTCCTCTTTGATTCCAGTCCTGTCAGCTGACATGATGTCTTTAGTCTCTACACCTGCTATTAGATTTCAGGTTGGCTGCTCTAGTAAAAAGCCTTAATATGCATGTGCATGCCACTCAGGTGCAGGCCTCGTTCCTCCTTCAGATAGAAACAGATGCGGAGAAACATAGTGAAACACTAGGCAGAGCATGGGGAATCCTGCTGAAGAAGGTGATGAAGGATTATAGGAGCCACCTGGGTCAAGGACACCACAAGGAAACCTACAGAATCAACTAATCTGAACTCATAAGGGCTCACCAACCAGGCAGCTTGCAAGGACTGACCTAGGCCCTCTGCACATATGTTACAGTTACATATGTGTGGCTTGGTCTTCTTATGGGACTGCTAGTAGTAGGAGTAGGAGTTGTCTCTGACTCTTGTCTGCAACTGGGAGCCTTTCCTCCTACTGCATTTCATCACTTAACCTCAATAAGAGACCAGGTGCCTGATCATAAGTTAACCTGACATGCCAAAGCTGTTTGATATACATGGGAGAGGGGAATAGGAGGGACCAGAAATTGCAGTTCGGATCTAGTATATATATATATATATATATATATATATATATATATATATATATATATATATTTCAGTCTTTGTTGATTCTTATTTTTTTTTAATGCACAGAGACTTGGTAAAGATAATGATATAAACATATGGTCAGGGCTTGAAAGAAACACATTTCCAGGTTTACAAAGTGAAAGATCAGGGAGTGTAGAAAAGAGATACTTTGTGGAGAACTTAGCAAATGTCAAAAGACAGGAGCATGACCACTTTCCAGGTAAATTTTCATGGATAGATAGCAGGAAACTCTTAACCATCACTGAACACTGTGACTTATGTGCATAGTGAATTCCAGGGCAGTTAAGATTACTTAGCATGACTCTGTCTCTAAAACAAACAAACAGGGCAAATGATTTTAATTTCTCCTGAATGCTTTTCCTAATCATTATTATTTATTATTATTATTATTATTATTATTATTATTATTATTATTAAAAACAAATGAAAATATGTCATGCCAAAGTTTAATTGCCCCCAAATAACCCTCACTTATGTTCTGTGTGGTTCTGTCTGCTAGGAGGCATTGTAGGTATTTAAATTAAATTGTGTTCACTCTGATGAAACTCCTGCTAAGCTAGTATCAGTGAGTGGATAGAAGTACTTGCGTCTGGTGGTCATGTGTAGCATGCCTAGATAGTGGTTAAGAAGATGTGGACAAATGGTTTAGAAGTCACTCATCTTCTTATAGGATGGCTTGATTTTCTTCAAAGAAGTTAGTCATAGAAAAGAAGTACTCATTTATGAACCTCATCATTGGTTTAGAAAATGACAAATAGGAGGAAAAAGTAACACAGACCTCAAAGAACCATACATCTAAATATTAGAAAAAACTTAGCCATTTATTTTTAAATTGATCATAAACTGCAAGTTTAAAAGTATTATAATATCAAAGCTACCAATATAATTTTCAATTTTGAAGATTAAAATGATCCTGTTTGTATGTTATAATGATATCTTCTATTGGCTTGGGTCCAACAAGTGAAAAGATAATGCCAAGTATTAATTAACAAATCAGATATTGCTTTATGCCATTCTATCTACAAATGGAATTTCTCTACTTACCATTTGTCTAGGAAGCAGTCTTCAACTCACTATCATCTGTTATTAGGTACAAGGCAGTGTTTCTTTAAAGCTTTTGCTAAGTTCAGACATCATGCTGATATATAAAAAGGATCATTGAGATCTTCTTTAACTTCTTTTTTTATATACTTTATTTTTTTATTTCTTCAAGTTACATCTCAGTCACAATCCCTTCCCTACTCCCCCTTCCTGTCCCACCCTTCCACCCTCTTCCCCCCAACAGCTCCCCCTTTCAGTCTAACAAATGGTTCCATCTCTTATAACAGTAAATACTATACAAAACAACAGAAATAAATATGCCCCATTTATGAGAGTTAAATGGCCCAGCATACATTCCCAATGTCCAGTCCATACATATTTGGCCACTGACTTTAACATTCTACCATCTAACCATCTCCATGAGTTTAAAGTTCTATATCTGACTCAGCTTTCATACTAATTTGCATCACAATTTTAGAAACATCTTCTTAGATCCAGAACACCCTCTTGATTCCTAAACAACTCAAAATTTAACTATGAGACTCTAGCTATCTATTCTTCAACCAACTCAGAGACCTGAGAGGGAAAAATATATCTGATTGTGTAGGAAGTGCAGGGCCTGCATCATCCAAAACTAAGAAATGACCTACCAGTGGCTGCCTGGACAGTTCCCGTTTTCTCTCCATACGTTACAGCATCAATCTTCAGCCTTTTGGTCCCATTTCTCTGACAGACATTGATTGTAGAGCAGGAATTATGAAGGACTTACCTACCCTGTCTTGGCAGAGCTAGGCTGTCGACTTCCCTGCTACCAAATTTTGTCCTTTTTAGACAGCAGTCTGTCTACAGTTGAAGCAAGGGGTTTTTCATGCCAAGAGATCGGCTTGCCACTAATTCAACCATCTCACACTGGAGATTTTTCGATGCTCATCTTCTACTTGGAGTAGAATAGGGGGTGCTGTCAGGAGCTGATATGTCTCGATATAAAAAAAAAATCTTAATTTAAGAAAACATCTTTGAATGCCATATTCTGCAGATCTCTTGGGGTTTTTGAAGATGCCCTATCTATCTCTTGTTATTTAGATAAGCAAATGTTGCTTGTCTCTTAACAACTTGATTTCTGAGTAGCTTAGAGAATATCTGTGATAGACTGTCATAGTAGCTAACAAAATGACATGCTTGCATGACTAGGAGTTTGTATTTCTTAACTATCCTAAACAGAGATCTTTAAATTACTCTTAATGGACTTGACAACTTTCCCAAGTGGTTCTGTTAAAATGATGTTTTTGAACTTAGAAAAAAATACTTTTCACCAAAAAAATTATTGAACAGACAATTAAGGTGAGTAATTTTTCCAACACCTTAACATGCTATAACCTGATTGCACTGAAGGTCGAGAAGCAGCTTGCTGTCTTATCTGGAAGGAAGGGATTCATATTTCTTAAGGTACTTGAATCTTTCATAAAGTTTTATGGGAGTGTTTTTGAAAATTACTCTTTACAGTGTTTTAGCCTGTCTCTGAAATGATATATGGTCCCATTTAATGAATGTCCTAGGTTAAGATGCGAATAAGGCTCCCAATAACATGGTGAAAGAGGTTATTATTCATTGTCTTCTTGCTATATCAATGTTTATTCAATAACCATAGATACACAGGCCTTGATGATAGAGTTGTATACTATGCATGGGTTCAACTATATGATATTCTTGTACCGAAATGATATAGCTGCTGTCATCGCTAAATATATAACCTATGAATGACAATGACAATGATGTAGTCTACATTCATATCTTGTAGAGTGTCAGAAACCCTCTGCTGACAGACTGTACATTCCATTACCACCGTGATGGTAATGATTTGTTCTTATAGATGAGCACATGCTACTTAATGCTCCCAGTGTTTTTCTCTCAGAATTATAATTCATACACTAAAAGAAAATGAATATGCCTATTGCCACATTATTATTCATAAAGTATCTACCTGTCTACCATGGGACACTTCTAGTATGTTAAATTGCAGCAGTTGGCTCACATACACATTTTTTGGTAAACATGTATTACCAAAAATGAAAAGATGATGTTTGTCAAAATCAATGGATATCTCGATATCTTATGCTTATGAGAATGTTTCAAAGAAAGTCAACATTGGGGTCAAGATAGCATGTTGAAGATATTTCTTATATCTTCTTAGTGTAGCTATCCATGTATGACAGTCTTTCTTCTCTGACTAAAACACATGTTTTCAACAATCAAGAAGACTGCAACTGTCACAATAAAGTCAAATTACCTGCAAAAGTACTTGTTTTCCCTCTGGTCCTATAATATTGAGCTCTATAAATTAATTCTATTCCCAAAGGAGAAATGTTTCCACCAGGAGACACGGTCAGGGTTGCATTAAATTGGGTGTCCAGATTGCTCCTGGCCATTTTGGTCTCACCATGCTGCTAAAGTCAGCATGAAGTAAAAGGGGTTCCTGTAGAAGCTAGAGTAATTGATCAATCACCTCCAGACCTCATTGATTCAATCCTTGCAGCTGCTCAAATTGCCTCTCAGCTGTGAGTAGTCTGCGATTCTCATTCATTCTGCTTTCTCTTTTTCAGACAGATTGCCATTTTGAGTCCATGTTGGTCACACATGTTTTACTGTTTTGAACAGTTGTTAGTGAGCTGATATTTGCCTCCTAGATAGCAGCTCAGGCAAAATGAGAAGTAGGGACATTCCATTTTAAGATGAAGAAACATTAGTTAACTAATACCAGAATAGTCTTTTTTTATTTGCTGGATCCAGTTCTAAGAGAAGATGCCATGTTTATATATAAACATGATCACTGTAACTCTCAAAACTTAAATGTTACTATACACCTTGAATATACAGAAACATACTAAGGAGATAATTTCAGGGAGAAAAATTAAATTGTTGCTTTTACATCACTGTTACAAAATACTCAACATACGTGTCTTATACAAGGAGAGATATTTTTTCTTGCTCACAGGGTCAGAGGGTTTCATTCATGATTGTTGTGTGACACCTGCTTGGAAAGAGCATCACAGAGAATGTCCTACAGGAGTTTCTTCCGCTCACAAATAATAGTAAGCAGACTGAAAGGAAGAGTCCAGGGAGGAGGCTGAACCTTCAAAAATGTGTTACTAGTGGCCTACTCCCTCCAGTAACACCCAACTTGTTTAGAGAACATAGCCTACCAAAATGATACCACCATAAGGGCATTTCATACTAATTAGAAGACACTGAGTTGTATAAACATTATTGAAATATTATTTAATTTTTTAAAGAAAATATTTTTCTCTAGTCTCACCTTTGCATATCCTGAAATATTAACCTTCTAGCTTCAAAAGTTTCTAATGACTGTGAAACAACAGAAATAATGTTATTTCTAAGACACTGTTCATATATATTACTGCTCTTACATTTTATTTTAAAATTCTCTCTTTTGCTTTGGTCATCTTAATTTTTAATTGTTTTATTTCTATACTTCCAAAATTGCAACTATACCCCAAACCATGCTGTTGCATTATGGCCTAGTAACATGCCGTCTCCATCTATAATCTCTGCCAAATTTATTTATATTATCATTGCATAGACCAATTTTTGGACATGTTTTTTAGTATTGCATGTTTTAAAACACTTACAATTTAATTTATTTCTTGGGGTTGCATTGCAGCCACTTATCAAAACTTTATCAAAACCCATAGCTGTCAAAAGTTGCAGAAAATGAAAAAGAAAATAAATACCATAAATACTGTCAAGATACTTTATAAATACATTATATAGGCTGGAGATTTTTTTACCTCTTCTTAAGCTATGTGACGGAATTGTTCCATCAAGCTGTAATATTTTATTTAATGTATATAGTCTAATTCAATTTACTGATTAAAATAAACATAAACTTTAACACGATCTTTGTATAGAATGTTTGAAGTATAGCTTATGTAATACTCTGTAATCTCAGAACTAATTAGGTTTACTGCAGTTAAGACTAATAAAATGATATCAAATTCTTCAAACATAAAACATTACTAATTTATAAGGAGTGTTTAGAAGCACGAGGCCTCACAGTTGTCTTATAATACCCAGCCCTTCACCAGGCTTATTACCCTACATCATGAATGAGCAGGAATAAATTTTAAAAATCAGATTTTAATCCTATTTATAAACAAATCGGTCTTTCATCAAATACTCTTATTATATAAAGTGTTACATAGAATTATTTTGCATTTTCCATTTTGTGCTTCTCTGTGTTTATCATTATTTTTTATTATTCAATATTCCAATTTTGAGAGTTAAGTATGAATATCAATAGTAATATTCCATAGTGCTTTACAAGAATGTAAATAGAGAAGCTAATTTTGTTTTAATGCTATTTTCCAAGCTTCTAGTATGATAGTTTTTGTCCTTAATTATTGTAAATATAAATATTGCTTTTTCCTAATATTTCAGTTTGTTGAAATTCTTAAAATTATTTGCTGTCTTTTATGTAGTAAGTGATGCATTTCTTCATGTGGTTTTACTACTGTCAATATAGAAGTACACATTTAGAAGACAATTCCACATAAAATATTGTTGAGCACAGATTTCAGAACAAGAAAAATACTCTATAAGGAAATGCCATTAATTTTGGCTGTTTCAACACATATTCACTCTCCCTTTCTACTCAAACTCCCTGTTCCAGTCCCCTTCTTATCCATGCATAAATATCTACTCTATTTTTCTTTCCTAGGAAGATCTTTCTGTCATTTTACTCTACATCCAAGGTCTGCAGACTTTAGTTTGGTTATCCTTTTCCTAACAGCTAAGATCAATTTATAAGTGAATTCATACCATAAATGTAATTCTGAGCTATTTCACCCAGGTTAATTTTTTTTCCTGCTCCATCCATTTACCTATGAATTTCATGATTTTATTTTTTTAACAGTTGAGTCATACTCCATTGTATAAATGCAACATATTATTTATTAACACATCTATTGGGGGAAATTTAGGTTTATCCAAAGTTTTTAAATGGTTTTTAACCTTATTTTTATTTTATATGAGTGGATGTTTTACCTACATGTGTGTCTGTATACCATGTGTGTACTGAATCCCCTGGAACTGGAGTTACAAAGAATTGTGAGCTGCCATTTTGGTGCTGTGCATTGAACCCACGCCCTCTGAAAGAGCAACCATTTCTCTTAACTCCTGATCACTGTCTCCAGCCCTAAATGAATCTTTGTGTGATTGTTTTTATCAGTTCATACCAAAAATCCATGTCTTCATAAACAGTACACCCTCAAAATTGTTCACTGAAAAATAGATATATAAAATGATATAACTAAATATCTATTAGATATTACATTCTATAAACTTTGCCATCTCACTTTTCAAGATTCTTTTCTATTCCAATGAAATAGTCCCCCTTTATGTGTTTCTATTACTGGTGTTTTGAAATCAAATATCTATTGATGAACTCCTGGATTCTCTTTAGGGTCACTTGTCTACATTGTATTGGGGGAATTTCTTGTGGCAACAATAAACAATACTTCGTTATCATAATTGACTTCAGTAATTAATAGCAGGTTTATACTTAATTTAGAATAAATGCTTGATCATTGTATTATTGCTTAGTCTTTTTGCCTTACCTCTTCCACTCTCCTGTTTTCCCCCCCTCACTCTTTTTAACTCCTCTCCTCTCATATTCCAGAATAATTTCTATTGAGTCATCTTCCAGATTCTAGATGGCCTACTTATCATTTCATAACAGACCTCATCAGGTCTCAGGATGGTTCTCCTTAAATGTCTACTAACAGACACATCCAGACTTATATAGGTTTTGTATAATTATGGAAACAAACTCATGTTCAAATAGCATAGTTTGGGTGGCTATGGATGGGTTTGTTAGAGATAGGGGTTTTTATTTTTTATAATCTAGTCTACCCTCTAGCATTCTATCTAGTTTAGCCTTGTCTTGAACTGGTAATGTGCCTGCTTCAATTTGAGTGCTAGAATTTGTATGCAAAACCAGCAAGATTGGTTGAAGTATTTATAACTCAGTGAAGCAATATGACTAGAAAGAACCTGGACATTTATGGGTGTACAGAACGTTTGTTCCTTAAAATTTCAGAAAAATAGAAAAATAAATTATTAATGACAAAGCGATAAAATTTTAAGTAGTTGTTCAGAATTAAAATGCAAAACTAAGTCCCCTAAGGATGGTTCACATCTTCAGACCTGTAAAATATTAGTACAGAGTATAAAATTAGTATAAAATTATAATTAGTATAAAAAAGACCAATAAAATATTAGTACAGAGAATTAAAGTCGTTTAGGCAGAGTTTAGTAATTAAAAGAATTGGAGACATTGTTCCAAATATACCCTGATTTTTGAAGTAAGAATTGGAATAGTCCATTCTAACTAGATAATAATCTTGACTGAAAAACTTGTCCTCAAGAAAAACATAAACTTGAGTTGAGAACAAAAGTAGCATACACTGTTTAATTTTTCAGAAATTATGACTAAAGGGTAACGTGCTTAAAAACAGATTTAAGAAAAATTTTAACTCATATGAATTACTGTGATTGCACTATTCTCTATTATAGCATTACCTGAAGTAATAAATAAATATTTAAAAAAGATATGGATATTTAAAATGAAGTATGTGGAGTTGATACCAATCTTAATACTAGGATTGGTGTCTCTCTTTCTCTCTTTCTCTGTCTGTCTGTCTCTCTCTCTCTCTCTCTCTCTCTCTCGTGTGTGTGTGTGTGTGTGTGTGATTTCTTGTTTGGTTCTTTATTGCTAATAAATAATCGGATAATTTACAGAAAATTGTTCATGCTGTGTCAGTTATTTGGTAGCTTACAATATATAATCAGTTCTCAAAATATGTTTATATGTATCTCATATTGCACATGGCTTTTAAACACTATTGAAAGTATTCCAATGATATTGACAGTGATTGAAAAGGATCAGAGGTCCCTAGTAGGTAAAAGAGCAAAGCTGAGAACATACAAAGATTCTTTAAGAAATTCTATGCATAAGGATTTAATTAAGTTCTGAGCAAATGAAATTCTGAGTGAACGTATATTGTTTTATAAGAGCCAATTATGCCATGTCCCGAGGCCTCAGACACATTGGAAATTGTGAAGCCTTCCCCAGGGTTAGTTAGTTTCTGAGAAATCTTCAAAGCCTTCCTCGGATCTGAATGTGAATACTGGCAGTGTATGAATATGTGAGTGTTTATAAACAACTATCTGGTCTGTACAAATCTAGCAGCTATGGCTTCCGGCTTCCTCCTTTAGAGTGACTATGACCTGAGACTGTTCATCAACAGAGACTTCCTCCCAAGACTAGTTAGCCTTTCCCCTGAGCTATACATAATAAACATGCTGAGCTTTCAAGTTGGTGCATAGATGGTACCGTGATTCAGAGTCTAATAGTCTACTTTACCCCATTTCATTCCTTCACAGGCACAGACAGGTTTTCAGACCCAAGCCACAAGGGCCACAGTAGCTGTGTAAGTACTCAGTATTGGAACCATCCCATGTCCGATACATTTATCATAAATATTTGACCTTAAATTTGAAGTCAGCATACATCAGTATGTAGAAATAATTTAGTTTCTGAATCCAGATAGGTATATAGTAAATTAATAAATATAAAAAACTGGAAATATTTTCATTGAACATAATAATAATACCAGTAACATAATATAGGTTTAAAAGTGGGATGCACATATTAATTTCTAATTATCATTTAGGAGTTTCATTGTATACAGATAGATAAAGGTACTCAAATATGTTTCTTAAACTTTGCTAGATTAACGATCTTCATAAGTTATTTAAGCTGTTTCCTAGGACTGGAAAAAGATACCACCACAGAACATTGTTCTCAGACATGTGTTGGTGAAAAGTGATTAGCAATGTTATGAACAGAAGTGCGGAACACATTAAACATCTTAGAAAACACTTCAAGATATATTTTTAATTGTTTTTGGTGACTTCTTTAGCATTTGACTTATGTCCATATTCCTGTTTATATAAGTTTATAATATTTTTATAAATAAGTTTATAGTAAGTTTTATAAAAGTTTATAATAAACATTTTTTATTCTGAATTTGTTAGTAAATTTGTAAGATCAAATATGAGGTACCAAAGAGGAAACATGAGGTACCAGGGTCTTAGAAGAAAGAAATCAATTTTAAAATCTCCAACATAAAATATTTAGAGCATATTCTTAAGGGCCTGGAACCCAGAATGATTCAACCAAAGCAGCTTATGTTTTATTTGCAGAGATTTGTTATTTGTTTAAATATTAATATAGCTATTTTACCCAATTTTTCAAAAATAGATTAGAGACTGTTTCTCTCAAAGGAGAGCATGAAGCTTCTGAACTGTTAACAAAACTGTAATCATAAAGTTCAAGGTGCTAACTCTGTCTTTGCTTGAGATTCTATAAATATTCATGAATGCACGGACATGGAAGTGTTCACCAAGAATGATCACATTTGAATAGACTAATCCAGTACACATTTCTTTGTACTGAAAACATGAATAATCTTGTACAATGGAGTATTTTTGGATAAATAAGATATAAATGCCAATAACTTCATGGTGATTTTATTTTTTATTACAGCTGAATTTAAATTTAAGAAACAGAATATTCTCAAATGGAAAGGCAGTTAAAAAGCATATATTTAATAAATTAATCTACTTTAACAAATTACTTTTATGTTGGCATGTAGCAGATTTCATTTTTTGTTTTTTTAAGGAAGAAGTAAATACAAAGAAAATGCTTTGTTATATATAGTTCTTATATATAACAATTATAATGCACATATAAACAACCTCATTTGAACCTAAAAGTGACTATTTATGGTAAAATATACTGTTACTTTATCACAATTAACTAAAGCATAATAATATTGCACTAATTATTGTGATTTATAGAACAATTTTTCTCTCTGTTAATATGTAAATTTTGTTTAGACCACTGTCTAGTATGTTGACAAAAAGACAAACTAGAAAACATACCTTATTGAAGATATTGGTAAAAAATCATTTTTTAAAATTTTATAAGTTTTTTTATTTATTCATTTTTCATCCCAATTGTAGCCCCCTCCCTACCCTCCTCTGAGTCCTACCCTTCTGCCTCCTTCCTCCTATCCTCCCTTCCCTTCTTCTCAGAAAAGGGAAGTGTCCCCTGATACCATGCCACCACAGCAACACATCTGGTCCCATCAGGACTGAGCATTTCTTCTTCCATTGAGGATAGGCACCACAGCCCCCTTAGTAGGAAGTGATGAAAAAGCAGCCATCATGTAATTTACTGGCAAATGAATGGAACTAGAAAAGCTCATCCTGAGTAAGCTAACCCAGATCCAGAAAGATGCACATCCATATATTCAGAAAGAAACAGAAACATAGATGTTGTTACCTGTTAGTGGGACACTTTGCCCTAGTGGAGCTGCCATGTAAGCTCCCAGTGCAAGACCATGCTCTTAGCCCTCATATGAGTGCTGAACTCTGGGGGGCTGATATATAGGGGCACCCCACACCAGAGGAGTAGGATAGGGGGGATAAAGGGGAGAAGGTAAGAGGGTTGGTATGGGAGGGATGGAGGGAGGAGACTGCGATGGAGATGGAACTTGAAGTCATAAATAAACATCAAAAAAGTAGGCATCAGAGTCCATGTCAGAGACACCACTGCTCCACTTGCAGGGGTAACAACATGATGACCAAGGTGTACATCGGTTACATAGGTATAGGGTGCCTACCTCCAGTTCATGCAGGCTCTTTCGTATTTCAGTTTCTGTGAGCCCTTATGTGCATAGGTTAGTTTTCTCTATTGATCTTCTTGTGGACTTCTTGGTCTCTCTGGGTCTTTCTATTCTTCCCCCATTCCTCCACAGGACCCCCGAAGTCTGCCTAACATTGGTTTATGAAATTCTGAATGATCCACGTGGAGTTTGCTGATTAGTAGACCATCACTATGCCTGCTTACATATATCTCCAGTCTCTAAAAATATCATTAGAACCTTGAAATGTAAGCATAGCAGAGAATCATTAGTACTGATAGGGCTTGTCTCTTTCCTCTGGAGTAGGTCTCAGGTTGGCCCATCATTATTTGGACATTCCCTCGATTTCTGGGAAGTAGCTGAAGAGAATAAACTAGATTGGAGAGGGAGAAAGGAGGCAGGAGCTGGGATCATTTGTGGTAAGAGGGAGAGTGGGAGATGGGAGGGCTTGGAGAAAGATGGGAAATGCAGAAAGCGGTATCTCTGAGACAAGAGGAATATATCTTGGAGCTGGTGACAGGAGAGATTGAAGAAGCCTCCTTCTAGCTACGGAGGATTTCTAGAGGAAGGAGGGGATCACCAACCCACCCACAAACCTTCCACCCAAAATTTACTATGTACACAAGATGTGCAAGGGTAAAGGTAAAAATTCATAAATTTTAGTGATGACCAAAAATGCCTGTGTGACACAGAGAGAGAGAGAGAAAAACACAAACATACATATATAATTTAATATATATATTAAATTGTGTGTAAATTCAATAATACCATGTCTGCTCCGAAGATATAATTGTATATGTGCCTCTATCCAGTCTGCAACTGAATACATACATAAACTATCAGCTGAACAATAAACACGAGCTTTATGTGTTTGAAAGGATTTGAGGCTCAAAAATTTAAGTTAAGGATTGCTCAAAAGAAACTAGAAAATCTTTATGTTGAGAAATATGGATTGTAGTTACATTTGATTATTGAGGTGCTATTCTTAGGAGAATATTTTTGTAGGATCATTGAGTAAAATTTATCGTTTCCTTTTTAGTTCCAGCAAAGGCTTTAGGCATTATCAAAGTTCTATTTTTTAAAAACAAAAATATAATTACCTCATTCAACAATTACTGTTGATGTTTCTAGTGGTCAATAATGATAATTTAGGAAGCAATTCAATTTCAGGAAAAGGGGTCTCACAGAAATTTGGCTGTACATTTTCATTGTTGCCTTGGGACCTCTGATAGGAGTTGTCACCAACATGGACACAAAAGGCCTCATATGAAATTTCAAACTTCAATGTATAAAGAAAGGGGGGCGCCTTGTGAGGCTAAGGAAGTTGTCAGACTTCCCTACCAACTCACAGACCCACATGGATGGAGACACTGTCTGTATACCTCCAAAAGCTACAGACTTGAATAATTTTTATTTGAACAGTGGCCTCAATCTTTAACTATTGCTACATACTTATTGAATTTTGTCTGTGCTTTGGATAAGAGGAAACAATTACATGTATTTACACATATTTTACATTTATCATAATCTGGTGCCGACATATATTCTACACCCTGGGTATTAGCATCTTTGATACAGGAAAGTCCTCAGTATGCTACTAAAGGAGAAACAAACACCAACACAGCTACAAATACTTTGATAGAAAATACCCAACCTTATAGCTTCCCTAAGGGAGAAATCATAGATCAATATAGTACAACAAGTCCTGAACAAAACAAATGTATTAATCTAGAAGGAACAGATTTATAAAAATGAAAGAAATCTAAATAAGCTATATCTTTCTCATTTTAATTTTCAAATCCCTTTTCTCCATTGTATAAGCCATCAATTTTGATATTTTATTTATACTAAGTGCATAAAACATTGCACATATCCCAAAACATATCCTGATTTCTGTAATAACATTGTAAAAACATCAGGAATAGAGGTCCCTTAATGTTAGTGTTGTACTAGAAATTACTTAATAATATCCCTGAGAATTAAAATAACCAGTATTGAATATTTATTTCTGAAAGTTGTTAGTGTTTTAAGAAATGATATTTGAGCCGGGCGTGGTGGCGCTCGCCTATAATCCCAGCACTTGGGAGGCAGAGGCAGGCGGATCTCTGTGAGTTCGAGGCCAGCCTGGTCTACAAAGCAAGTCCAGGACAGCCAGGGCTGTTACACAGAGAAACCCTGTCTCGAAAAACCAAAAAAAAAGAAATGATATTTGAAATGTAAATTTTAGAAAAATAACTTCTAGAACCCCTATATGTTCTCATAACATTGAAAAAAATAATGTGCTAGGATTTTATTTAATGAAAATCTCCAAAAAGACTGTTTAAAAATTATTACCCTGATAATTGTTCAAGAAACCTTTGGTATTTAAACATGCACAAATATAATAATAGAAAACTGGGAGCCTAAAATATCTTATTTCATTTAAAAATTTTTTCTTGATGTATAGGTAATATATAAATATTACCTATAATATAAATTTAGTGTTTGAGCATACATATCTATCATTACAATCAAAGTAACAAAGACAAACATCGCTCTAAGATGTTTCTTTTGTCCAAAGTATGGTTCGAGTGTGTTGTGTTTCATTTATGTTAGGAACACTTAGCCTGAAATCTACACTATTCATAATACTTGTTTTTGAATTTGGCTGTATCAGTGCCTACATGCACAATATTGCTCCACAGATTTACAGAATTTATTCACCTCATTTAAATAAAACTTTATGAGTCATTAAGACCAAAAATTGCTGGGATTAAAGATGTGCTCCTCTGCCTCTGGATCAAAGTTTTTCTCTGTTTAGAGCTTGTTTTGTATCAGGCTAACCTTGAGCTCTGAGATCTGCCTATTTCTGTCTCTAGTGTGTTGGGATTAAGGGTGTATTCTTCTCCAATGATGGGACTAAGGGTGTACACCATCACCACCCTGTTTACAAGCAATATTTGCTTATCTAAATATAAGAGATAGATAGGGCATCTTCAAAAACCTGAAGAGATCTGCAGAATATGGCATTCAAAGATGTTTTCTTAACTTAAGATTTTTGATATCGAGACATGTCAGCTCCTGACAGCACCCCCTATTCTACTCCAAGTAGAAGATGAGCATCGAAGAATCTCCAGTGTGAGATGGTTGAATTAGTGGTAAACCTTTCTCTTGACAAGAAAAACCCCTTGCTTCAACTGTAGACAGACTTCTGTCCAAAAAGGACAAATCTTGGAAGCAGGTAAGTCGACAGCCTAGCTCTGCCAAGACAGGGTAGGTAAGTCCTTCATAATTCCTGTTCTACAATCAATGTCTGTCAGAGAAACGGGCCAAATGGCTGAAGATCGATGCTGTTATGTATGGAGAGAAAATGGGAACTGTCCAGGGAGCCACTGGTATGTCATTTCTTAGTTTTGGAAGCTGCAGGCCCTGCACTTCCTATATAATCAGATATATTTATCCCTCTCAGGTCTCTGATGTGGTTGAAGAATAGATAGCTAGAGTCTCATAGTTAAATTTTGAGTTGTTTAGGAATCAAGAGGGAGTTCTGGATCTATGAAGATATTTTTAAAATTGTGAGGCAAGTTAGTATGAAAGCTAAGTTAGATATAGAACTTTAAACTCATGGAGATGGTTAGATAGTAGAATGTTAAAGTCAGGTGCCAAATACATATGGACTGGACATTGGGAATGTATGCTAAGCCATATAACTTTTATAATTGTGGCCTATTTATTTCTGTTGTTTTGTATTGTATTTATAGTTATAAGAAAAAGAACCATTTGTTGGACTGAAAGGGAGAGCTGTTGGGGGGAAAAAGAAATACCTTGAACATACCTTGAACTAAAAAAAAAAAAAAAGGAAGAAGATGGGGGGTTGAAGGGGAGGAGGGTGGAAGGGTGGGACTGGAGGGGGGAGTAGGGAGGGGATTGTGATTGAGATGTAACTTGAAGAAATAAAAAAATAAATTATTTTTAAAAAAGACCAAAATTGCTCAGCTGTTCATACTCTCAAAGTGATCTGTAGATTCAATGCAATCTCCATCAAAAATGCCATGCCAGTTTTATGCAAATTGAAAAACTTCATCATATTATGGGATGAAATATATAAATTTGGTAATATTTTAATAGATATATTTTCCAAATTTTCCACAGAGTATTCTACATCTGAAGTCATTTTGGTTTGAAAACAAAAGGTGTCATTCATGGATCTTACCTCCAATGTAATTTTTCATAACATTATAACATTAGGACAAAAGAAAGATTCATTAATAGTGTGATCATTAAACAGTTCAAACTATTTGTTTAATAAATGGTTATGTTACTGCAACATATTGATTATTTGAATAAAAAATACACATAAACTGAAATTAAGAGTTATTCTTAAATAACCTAAATTAGTTACAGAATTTGATTTGTGGCTTAGTATATTATCCTAAGGTTTCAGTCTTTAGTGTCACTCAGACACTATATTATACTAAGCATATATATACTTAGTATATCCATATATGTATAATATATATAGTATATACATATATACTTAGTATATTTATATATATAATATATATATATTATATATATAGTACCCTAAGGTCTCACTCTTTAGTGTCACTCAGACAGTACCACCCTCTCTTGCTCTCCCACCTGGACCTCTACACTGCTATTTCATTTCACTACAGCAACTGCCAAAAGTTCAGCTTTGCATAATAGGCTGATGCGATCAAAGGCATGTTAGCTTAATATAATACTGACACAGCAAGCTATCTAGAACTAGTCATTCTCATTGTCTGACAAATGTCAAGCATTATTGTTTCTCTCAAAATTTAAAATACTCCACATCATCCAAATTCTAATATGGCTTCCTGGGGCACCCCAGAGCACAGCTGAGCACACTAGATTTAATATTAAAACTGCACGAGAGTCGCCATAACTGAGGACCTTGAATTCAGGCTTTAAGGAGAAGACCTATGTATGAACACAGGATTTTCTTTCTTCCTTTTTCAGAAAAAGCATTGAGATAGGCACAGAGGGAAAGTAAAGAATTTTCAAGAAATAAATTGTCAGTATTTTGTGAATAGAGGCCAGACAATGCAGTACCGTTCATTTCACACGCACACACACACACACACACACACACACACACACACACACACACACACAGAAAGAAAGATATTAAGATATTATTATTACTATTATTAATTGCCAAAAATAAAATGAGCACCTTTTACATAGTAATGAATATCAGGTTTCTCCTGAAAGCAACTGCGCATGTCTTTTAGCTTCTTTCACACATCCATGCATTGTATGCTGGAGAGCCACTTCTTTTTATTCTTTTTTAATTTAAACATATATTGATTAATTCAAGTGCATATTCACCACAGCCCCCTCCCTCCACACCTCTGGATCCCACCCTCCCACTTTCTACCCCCCTCCCATCCATCCCAATCCTCTGGTGTGGAGGGAATACTTAGCCCTCATGTGACTGAGCAACCACTTCTAATACCCTTCTCTTCTCTATCTAGCTTTCTGCCTGTGCTTCCAATGAGAGTGAGGAGCCACTCTCGCTGAGGTTGTATAGACAATGCCTGCATCATACTATGTGCCACATGAACCATAAATCTTGTAGAATACCTGTTTATTCTACTAAATCAGATGAAGACTATTTAGATTTCCTCTCATTTAAAGTGGATTTTTTCTATTCATCTTGAGATTTTTTTCGTTGTATTGTTATTAATGTCATAGAGTTTATTAAAATCAGCTAATGTTTTCATCATAAAATAAAGGATTTCATTAAAGGCTTACTACAGGGAAGTCCTCATCATCCCTCTTAAAATCAGTGAAGGATTTCAATAGCTTTCCTAATAGGCGTTTTCATGATACTGTTTCATTTATAATTCACGATAGCTATTCACTTTGATGTATTGTTAGATTAATCATTAGTCACTTAGGTTTGATTTTATTCTCTTTTTCAATTGATTAGCAAGGTTCTTTGCTCTTCTTTATGATCAAAGTGTGGTATGAGTTTATTAAAACCAACTATGAGAATGTTTTTGTTTAATCCCAGGTGTGAGATGGCTTAAGACACAGGTATAAAATATTAACTGTCTCATGAACTAGCAGGGCCTTGTCTTAGTCAACTTTGGAAATTTAACTCAGAAGACTTTGAGAAAGGGATAAAAAGCCAGAGACCGGAGGAGAAGAGGGCTCTACAAAGAAGTAGGAGAAAGCACTGCAAATAAAAAAGGGGGGGCTCTACAAAGAAATAGAAGAAAGGGGGCTACAAAGAAGAGAAAAGGCTACAAAAAAGAAAGAAGTTGCTGCTCTCCCAGCTGCTGGGGCTCCCCCACCCTCTGCTTATTCTTCCTGCTGCTGTCTCCTGGTTTGCTTGACTTCTACTGAGACTGGTATTATCCCCAAAGAACCCAAGGACCATAATCAACAAGAAGTAGCCTAAGAGAACTACACTCCCTTTCACCTTTAACCTTCCTTATCTCCCACCTAGTGTTGGGGGTTTGGGAGGAACAAGGGGTAAACTGGAGGCATAAGTTATTAAGTATAGTAAAACAAAATTAGAATGTATAATTAATATAATACAAATTAGTAAAAGCCACCTTGCTAAATAAAAGTTTGATGAAAAAAAAAGTTGTATGGGGAAGAACTATGACTTAATCCTTCATGTTACATATATGTTACTTTGCTGTATTTTGGTGAGAGTTTCTCACCAAAATAAATATGTATGCTTCAACTGTATAAAAAATATAAAGATTGATTTAACCAAAAGAATTTAGTCAGAAAAATCTAGTTATTAATCACTTTCCATGAATATGGACAGTCCATCTTGCAAGAAATACATTCCTGAATGGCTAATATCAAAAGCTCAAAGGACAGCACATGCTGGAGAGGTTGTAGAGAAAGGGGTATACTCCTCCATTGCTGGTGGGAGTGCAGGCTTGTGCAACCACTATGGAGGTCAGTATGGCGATATCTTAGAAAACCTGGAATAGCTCTGCCTAGGGACCCAGCAATACCACTTCGAGGTATACATCCAAATGTTTCCTCACCAATCACAAGGAAGTTTCCTCATCTGTTTATAGAAGCCTTTTTGTAATAGCTAGAAACTGGAAACAACCAAGATGTCCTTCAATCGAGGAATGGATAGAAAAAAAAAACTGTGGTTACATCTACACAATAGAATACTACTCAGCCATCAGAAACATTGAAATCATGCAATTTGCAGCCAAATGGAAGGAACTAGAGAAACTCATCCTGAGTGAGCTAACCCAGATGACGAAGGATGCACATGACATCTATTCACTTGTAATCGGATTTTAGCCATGTAGTACAGCATAACTATACTACAACCAATGCACCAAAGGGATCAGGAACATAGACCTTGTTTCCTGTTAATGAGACACTTTGCCCTAGTGCTTCTGCCTTGTAGGTCCCCAGTGTATGAGGAGGCTCTTGGCCTTCATATGACTGCTGAACTGGGATGGGGGACTGTCATGTAGGGACACTGCACTCCAGAGGAATGTGATGGAAGGGATAGGGGGTAGAGGGTGGGAGGGTGGGACAGGGAGTGTGGAAAAAGAGGTCACTGTGATGAAGATGGAACCTGAAGTAATAAATAAATATTAAAAAAATAAATGCATTACTATTTTTAAAAGATTATACCTTAAAATATTTCATTAATTTATTAGGTAGTATTACATTTGTTATAATCAGCTTTTAAATGAATTGTGTTACAGAGGAACACTGTCACATAAAACAAGAACAATTGAGGAGCACAATTTCATTTCACCAAAAGATTTGCAGATAATTCTAGAAATCCCCTAGCAGTAAGCAATGGTATTGTGTGTGTGTGTACATGCTTGTGGGTCTTTTTGTATTTCATTTTCTCATGAGAAACTGTTAGGATTTAAACACATATTAAGAAAAAAGTTCCTCATCAATAGAGAATTCTAACGTCTTTTAACTCCTGAAATTGAATTAGATATTGAGAGCAAGAAAATGACCACAATATTAACAATAGCCCCATAAATGAGAAAAATTCATCTGAAAAAATTGTATTACATGACTTTCTAAAGAACTCAGATAGATTAGCAATCATGTATCAAATGATAAATTTATATGTACTAAATTTCCCCAAACTATGTTTCCAATCACATGAGTATTATATATATATACTATGTGTGCATATGATGTGTATAATGCATGTATATGTGCTTATGCACATTACATATATAATATATATATGTCATGGTTTCACTGCTGATGGATATGTAAACTGGCAGAGCTACTTGTTTTTTGAAGGTTTCAATAGACACACCATATGATATACCCATTTCTTTCCTACAGACTGTTTGCTACAGGAGCAAAGCCTATGCCTGTATGAACTTCACATACAGGGCTTCTAGTATTTAATAACTAAAGACAATCTAGATGAGCATCAATAGCTAAATCAATAGCAATGATTCTTACTGATAAATGAAAACTTTTGACATACTGATATAAACAACATGGGTGAAAAAAGTCAAAGGCAATATATGCTGTACATACATGCAGATACTGCTTAGAAATATCTAGAGGAAACTGATGCTAAATTATACTGAAAGAAAACAGATGAAAATATATTGAGTCATCAGGGTATGAGAGGAACACAAAGAGGACTTGAATATTTTTTTAAAGTGGTGAATTTGTTCTTTTTTATCTTGACTTGGTGATATTTTTGGTTTTAAAATATGATTTCTATACTGTACCAGAAAAGATAGTAGAATGTTTTTGATTATACATGAACTTGCACTTGAAGTATTTAGCCACTGTATATGATGTTTTTTCAAGCACCATCACTGTCACAATTTGAAGTAGTCTGCCTCGTCCAGGACATGTGAAGTAACCCCAACTGTCAGACCTTTATAGTCAGATCATTCCAGCCTAGGACATACATGTGTACTAAAGGAGCTGCTAAAGAGTGCAGGCTCGGTTCCTAAGTCACTCCCTACCAGGCTTTTAATTTCCTTGATGTTTTCTTGATGTTTTGAAGTTTATCTTTAATGCAGAGGCATCTCTCCAACCTGGTTTTGAGTTTTCTGATCAGTCTCTATAAATATAATGTAAGATAATGTTGTATTTGAATTACTGTTTCACAGCATGTGTAAACCTCTTTAAATTTGCATTTAAGCCACTGAGTTTTGGGGTAGTTTGTACTCAGTAAAAATAATAGCTGTTTGCCTGTATGGTTGTCATTTTAATAATCTTATTCAATATTTTTTAAGAGCTAAGGAATTAAAAAATAAAAATACTCCATGTTTTATTTAAATACAGAAAGAAAACTCTACAATCACAGATGTTTGTGACTTTCCAAACATGTGGATAAGCCTGAATTAGAAATGGTAGAAATTATTTTCCTAGGCTGGCAGCATTTCTACTCTATGAGAACAGCTGCTGGCCTTAAAAGAGTTAGGCTTTCACAGATTTAAAAACAAAACTAATATTGGCTTATTAAATACACATTATTGTGTTGTTTACTCTGCCCAGTGACAGGCACAAACAAATATATCCTTGTTTAGAATTCAGAGATTAAAAATGAGTATTGACATATTGTCTCCAAGTGTTTTAGAAAAACAGGCTTCTGGTTCATGAATAGTACCATCAAAATATAGATATTTTCAGCATGTGTAGAAACTAAATTCAATTTCTAAAAAATACCCTTTTTCTATTTTTCCTAGTAAAGAAAGGAACAAGCATCATTTATTTCCAGAACACTGAACCTAATAACACCTTGGACAGTTCAAGCATCTGAGGTCCTACTGTCCATCACTTATGGTATAATAATTATTACTCAATTGGCAATGTGGCTATAGAGGCAGAATAATTTGAAAATAGTTTGACTATTGAAGTTTTCAGTTTTAGATTATTTTTGAATTGGGAATACTTGCATATTATTAATGAAATATCTTGGAGATAAAGTCTCAGCTTTAATAATAAACATCAATACGTTGATTGATAATTTTATGAAAACTGATACATACTGAGTCATTTTTGAAAAGGGTATCTCGATTGAGAAAATACTACAAATAGATTGGCCTGCAGGCAAGCCTGTCATGAATTTCTTGATTGATGATTATATGGCAGGGGCACTTCATGGAGCACAGTTCCATCCCTCAGCTGGTAGATCTGTGTGCTAGAAGGAATCAGGCTGAGTATTCCAGCAGAAGCAAGCCTGTAAGCAACACTATTCCATGCCTTCTGCTTCAGATCCTCCCTCCAGGTTTCTGTCTTGAGTTCCAGCCCTGACTTCCCTGATTGGTGAACTTGAGGTTGTAAAACGAAATAAATCCTTTTCTCTCCAACTTACTTGTGGTCATGGTTTTACATAGCAATAGAAACATTAACTAAGATAATACATATTATAAACATAGTCAGAAGGTAATTTTATAAAGTATTTTTAGTATATCTTCATTTTCACTGCCACTTCTGACACTAGTTCAATAATTGAATCTTTCTACTATAACATCAAGCTTGCATTTAAAAAAAGTTCATTTTTATGTGTATGACTTTTTGTCTGCATGTATATGTACCGTGTACATATAGTACCCACAGAGGCCAGGAAAGGATGATGGATTCTCAGAATCTGTTGATTGACTTGCCAGGTGGGTGCGGGAACTACAATCTGGATCTTCACAGGTGCTCATAACCACTAAGTATCTCTCTAGCCTCTCACAAATTGCTTTGATTTAATGTATTTTGGGTTTGTAGTTTTAGATTAGGATGGTGAACCCTTATCACAGAGTTGACTATATTTGATACAATTTTAATTCTCTACATTACCATCTTCATCGTCCCACATATACTTAATAATATCTAATATACAAGAAAGGGATGAGATAATCTTGGAAACATGAAAACATAACATAGAACTGCTTCCTTGCTTGCAAAAACCACATTGTAATATGTCCTATTCTGCCTATATAGAGTCAACAGAAAACATATCAATATTTTGTGCTATCATATTTTATTTTTTAAAGACTTGATTATTTATATTACTCACCAGAAATAATACCCAATATTTTAGACTTTTTATCGGAATTATAATTCAACTTTGACATGTATGGTAATAAAGCATTGAGAATTAAAATATTTGAAAAAATATTCCATTTATAAAAAAAAGTCATCTTAAACATTAGCAAGACCACTTTCAAAAGCATTATAAGAAGATGGACTGGAAGAGGAAGACTTAGTGTGCATTTTAATACAAGTGGTTATCATAGTTTACACTAAAACACTATGTACATGCCTTTGTTGTAAAACCTTGAAAGTCTTAAGTGATTGAATTAATGGGATCTTTGTTGTTTACATTGTCCTGTTTTGATTTCAATAAAGATATATAACAGATCAATCAACTGAATCAGAGCAGTAGCATATGATTCAGCCTTCCAGGAAGATTCAGATCAATGCAGTAGTGATAACATTGACAGTGGGGTTGGCCTCAGTGCTAATCACAAATGAAGATTTAATCAATATAATGGGTTATTTCATGCCAGTTATCTCAAGGCAATTCTGCTTCATAACTAATAGATAACTTACAATATTATTATGTGTCTGAAAAAATACATAAAATTGTCTTAAAGATTCATGAGATAATAATATATAAGGCCTTTTTGGAAGAGTTATCTTTTGTATCAAATACAAAAAGAAGAGTTTAGGATTATTGTGACTAGGTTGATAATAGGGTGCTTTATTTTTCTTTTCAATCTAATTCACAAAAGAATTTGTAAAAGCTTTTTTTCTTCTTCTTCTACCACCTAGCAGACAGCAATATAGAAAAGAGAAGCCAAATAATTCCATTCAGAACAAGGTTTGTTTGATGTTTCAAACTTTGAAACTCCTTTAGAATTAAATCTCTAATAATGGCTTGGTGCTTAAGGTTATTTTATTTTCCTTTCTTTTTCATCTGGTATTAAGTAGATTTTTATATTAGTACTCAAAGCCCATTGAGCAGGGAGATGAAAGTCTAGAAAAACTCAGAGAAAAGGAAGGAAAACTTTTGTTGATAGCAGTTTCGAAAGAAAATAAACAGCACCTAGTGAAACCAGGCTAAAGAAAGGCAAAACAATTAAAAGACAGTTGGAGGGGCAGTTTCTCTAGCCACATTACTACTACTATAGTAATCCAAAATTTTACTATAAAGTCTTTAACAATGAATTTATATCGGCATATTAAATGTTAAGACAGGTGAAGAAGTTCTGGGGTAAAATTGCTTCTGATAATACAGTATGTGCTCAAATATTCAGAAAGACCGAGTTCTCCCCTGTCTCTTCTCTGCTGTTTGCCTTCAGGCTATTTCCCTGCTCAATAGCACCTTCACCAGAGTGGGCAGGGAAACAATGTTGCTGCAACAAGAGACAGTCAATTTCATTTCTCATTAGAGGCTCTGACACACAAAAAATATGGTAGGTGGAG
This sequence comes from Lophiomys imhausi, assembly GCA_907164525.1. Taxonomy (NCBI): domain Eukaryota; kingdom Metazoa; phylum Chordata; class Mammalia; order Rodentia; family Muridae; genus Lophiomys; species Lophiomys imhausi. The sequence goes on from CAJQZJ010000209.1 coordinate 1,686,127, forward strand.
TCTGATGTAACAGATAAAGAGAAACTTGGGATTATCCATGTTATCCTCTTGTCCAAGTCATTCTGCCCCCTGAATATTAGACATAATTGTGTGCTGAGTGTATTTTAATACATTTCCATAGCAATTCCTGACATGTTTGTAGAAGGGAAACAAAGCACTCCAGTGAAGTAATTATCTAGGTCAGCGCTTCTCACACTTGAGCTTCATCAGAGCACTTGCACAGGTTTTAAAATTTTCCCTTAATGACAAGTTGTTGGGCTGCACTCTGGGAGTTTCTGATTGAATGCCTAAGAATAGGAATCTCTACTAAGTTCCTCCATGCAGCTGTTCCTGCATTACCACATACCATCAAAATCCACAAATCAATGTGACTGGGAAAACATTGTAATTGACCTATTATAATGTTTCTCATAAGGCCTATGAATAAGAATTCTGACAGCCATGGTATCATTTTTTGACATAATCTAATTTACATGTGAAAAAACAAAACAAAACAAAAACAAAAAACTGAATTGCTGTGAAACTTCTCCACTCACATTGAAAAAGACTAATGACAAAAACATGGAAACAAGGAACATCATACAGACCAATCAGGGTGAATTTCTGTATTTAGTAATACATATGAATATACACATGTGTTTGTAAAAACATTCAGCGAAAAAAAGAGTCCATGGATTTTAAAGAATACAGGGTGGTAAATATGGGATAGTTTGTAGGAAAGAAAGGGAAATGGTGAATGATGCAATTATAATTTCAAAAACATTCAAAACATACTTTTTAAGGTATAGTATTTAGACATTTAACTTCAAGTTAATTTTCACAGAACATATATTTTAAACAACTTATTAATTAAAACTCTTGAGGTATTAGTTTTCCTTTTTTTATAATTATTAAGGTAGAATTTGTTATTTGAAAAAGAAACACACAGGAATATAAAGGAAGTCCTGCTTCCTACTACTTAATCCTTCTCAAGAGACACCACTTTACACAGCTTCCCTGAAGAGATGAACACAAAACTGTCAAAGCAAGCAATGTATTTACTACTTGTTATGAAATTATTGTATATGCTATTTCACTTTATGGAGCTACCGTTCCTCTTAAAATTAATATTCAGTTATGTATATATTGGCAGAATGTTCAATGTATCTCTTTACGCATTCTCCTTCTGTCTGCCTTGTTTTTCAACACAATTATGTAAGATTTTACCTTTCTTTGTAGGTGTAAGAATAGATTTTATTTTTGGATCCTGATTTCAGGGCTTTGTTGTGTCCATATGATGTTTGTACATAATTAAAAGGTTATTATAGACATTTTAAAAAGTTTCTAGAATTTTCTTCATTTTTGTTTTGTTGGGATTGGGGTTTTATTTGATTATTTGTTTTTTGAGGGAAATGTGTTCTATTTTATTCCAGGGTAGCATTCTCATTCCTCTACCTCCTTATTGCAGGGATAATAGATCTGTGCCACTACAGTTGGTTTATGAAATTCTGAATGACCCACCTGGAACCTGGTGATTAGTAGGCCAGCACTATGCCTCCTGACATATATCTCCAGTCTCTAAAAATATCACTAGAACCTTGAAATGTTAGCCATCTAGGACTTACCTGGGAGGCTGATCAAAACAAAGTGCTAGAACCCATTCTTCAGTTTCTGATTTGAAGGCACAGGTGGGCTCTGACAATGGTATATCACATAAGTAAGCAGTTTGTGCTGCTGCTTTGCAAGTCTGGAAATCAAAATTTAGAAGTTGTATAATTATTTTTCATTGTTCTCCAGACACTGATAATATGGGTGTCACTAATTAATAACAAGCATCACTCTTACCAGATGTGATGAAATGTACATTTTGAGGGTGGTTGAATATCTGAAAAAAAACAAGTTACTGAATACTACAGGACTGACTGCAAGTAAATTTTTTTTTTTAGAATTATGTATGTCTTTCACTATTTCTACTCAAATTTACAGACTGTATAAATATGTTTAATATAAATATTTATAAATCTAAACTTCCATTTTTAATTTTGAAAAGTTTTCTTTTATAAATAAGTCAATTTGATATTTCCTTTTATTTTTAGAATACTTATTTATGAGTCATAATAAATTTTACTTTTAAATTACTCTTCCTTCTCTATATAGAATGTCCTTCATTTTTATTATATAAAATAATTTCTAAATAAATACTTAATCTTTTGTCTCAAATATCTTCAACATAAACTATAAAAGTTGGTTGAAAATTGAAGCTGTGAAGTTTAGCAATGATACAAATTGCCAATTATCTTTCCAATAAGATTGTACAAATTGTTCTTCCACTAGTACCAATTTTTTCATATTTGTCAAAATTATAGTAATTAACAAAAGCAGTATTGCAAGGTTCTTAATTATGTAATAATTACGGTCAGAGACTCAAATTTAATTTCTAAACTGAAAATCTGCATTCTAACAATTCTAGTTATGTGACTAGGGTAATTACACACTTCCTATTTACTTTTCATATTCCATTCATTTACTAAACAATCAAAAGTATGTGGGACAACAATTATATGCTAGAGCACTGAGGAGAGACTTGAGAAAATGTCAAACATTAATTTTGCCTTGCAAAAGATCAGAAAATCTACTCAAATTACTTTATTGTGTATGTGAAAAAAAGCTAGATGCAAAATATCAATGTTAGCGATACAAGCATAGATATGCAAGTATTTCTTTGATAGATTGACTTGTCATCTTTGGAGTTTATATCCAGAGTGATATAGCTTTGGAGTTTATTCCCAGAAATGATGGTATTTCTACTGTTAGTTTTTGTTTTCTTTGTTTTTCCTGGAACTACTGTATTGATTACTATGTGGCTAAGATAATTTTTATTCACATCAGCAGGGTATGTACTGAGATATTGTGGTATATATGCATATTGGATTTTAGTCATCTATAAATATTTTTACATAGTAGTGAATATATTTTGTATATACACAATACTAAATAGAAAGATGTTGACGTGAAGAAGGAATGTTTGAGGAATATTTTACTAAAATTGCTGTGATCATATCATGTTGAATATATCCTAATTAGGCAAAAAAAATATTAGAGGAAATATTGAAAGTATCTGACCGAGTACTGCAACTACCATGTATATACAACATTGAGGCTTATGACAATCCGAATGGTTATCATCAAGAACACATGTAACAAATGCTGGAAACGATGTTAGGGAAATATAAACTTCATACACTTTTGATGAAAATGGGTAATAACTTGACCCCTTTGGGATCCAATAAGTAGACTCCTCAAAAACTTAAAAATAGAAGCATATTATCCAGCCAAACCTTTCTAGGTACATATATTTGCAAGTCTGTAGACCAACATACCACATAAACACGTGAACACCCATGTTTATTGCAGTGCTCTATTGGGTGTGGCTATAGAGGTATGTGCCTGGGAACAAGGAGATCCAAGCAAATCCAAACCCCAAAAATATCAAAGTTGGGGTCCTAGGCGCCAACACAGAGATCTGTATGTCTGAAATGCAGCTCTCTCCCTTCTTCTGCCTGTCTCTCTGGATCGTGTGGGCACACTCCAAAAGGTCTACCCTTCCTATGGGAAGTAGATACAACATCACAGGTGGTCATAGATGAGCTCAGGCACTTGCAGGTGTCTCAGATCTTTTCCCATGTAGCATTGCCACCATCTTAGTCTCAGCTACTAAAATACATCCATCCCCAGAAATCCCTCAAATCCTTCCCATGGTTCAAAAGGGCCCTAACCCATCTCAGGAACTTGGGAAATTTTTTAAGTAGTTTTTAGGGAACCATGGGAGAGCTAAGACCATCATGACACAAGCTTCAATAAAGGAAACCTGGTTTACCAAACATGCTGCTTCAGAGCTGTTGCTATCAATAAAAACTTCCTCCAATTGCGCCATCACTTCCTGGGCCTGCCTTGTTTTCTCTGGCCCAAACTGCTGGTCTTTGACCCAGATACTATGGATGGTTCTGCCTGTGGACCTTGGGAACAAAACTGCAGTGCCACCGCAGGTTCAAGCTATAACCAGTGGGACATTACAGGGCAATGCAGCCTGATCTCACCTCTCAGACATGGACCCAGACACCTACTCACCTGCTGTCCCCCACCACCATTTATGCTACAGTATGCTACATAGTACCAAAAACATAGTAGAATTAGCCTTGGTGTCTATCAAAAGAGTTACAAAAGAAAACTCGATTTACACACACACACACACACACACACACACGCACGCACGCACGCACGCACGCACGCACGCACGCACGCACGCACACACACACACACACACACACACACAGACACACACACACTGTGTAAAGCAGTTCTGTCCAGGCATATGAAAGGATGAAATTATGTTTGTTTGCTGGGAAATAAACTAGTTGAGTGTTATAATATCTGTAAGCAAAATAAAACTGTCTCAGAAAGACAAACATTGTTATGTTTTGTCTTATTTGTGATTCTTTGATTTAGATAAATCAAACAATGGTATGATATAGAAGCAGAAAGGGAGTTGAGAGAAGAACTCCAGGAGGAGAAAAAAAGGGGGTGAGACTAAAAGGAAGAGGATTTGGAGGGTGAACATGATCAAAGCACTTAATAAACTTGTAAAGAAACTCTAAGAATGATTCCTGTGTTCCTTTATTATGTGCCAATAAAATGTTACTGTAGAAAATGGCTAATTAAATTACTTGCATGTATTTATATTATTATTAATGGATCGGTGGTTGTTAATCCTTAACCTGCCATTATAAATGAGCACACACAAGCATCTGAGGGATTCTAACAAGCCTCGGCCTTCGTTGAGCAATCTTCACCCATCTAAACTAGCCCTTAATTCTATTCCCCAAATATGACCCCATATATACATACCTTCCCTTGGCTGTTTTTCTCCATGCTATGTTGATGTTCCAGGCCAGGTGGAATGAGGTTCTTTTCTCAAATCCATGGCATGTATCCTCCTTCCTGTTCCTGGGGCTTCTCTACTTCTGAAGGCTTCTTCTTTCTGGAGCCTTCTTATCTCTTCTTCTCCAGGCTTCTTCTTTTTCCCAAGAGATTCATTTCTTCAGAAGCTTGAACCTTAGTCCTGCCTATCTCTGTCTTTGCTCAATCTCAGGCCTCAGCATTTATTTAACCAAATCAGAGACAATGGTTAACAAGAAAGGTAGCATAGTTTTACTTCGTATACAGTAAGTAGGTTTCTGGGAGCAGATTAATTAACATTTAGAATGAATAACATCACCCCTCATATTACTCTTTGCTGCCTAGGTAGTAAAATGCTTTCCATCTCGAGTAATTCATGGCTTTTCTAAATGAATTAGTTTAAACTGCAGAGTTTATACTCTCTTCCTAGACATATAGACCCTTGGTTTTGTTTCTTTTAGATTACTTGAACATTGCTTCTACTAACACCACAGCAGCACATGTGAAGGTTTTTTGCTTGAGCTCTTGAGAGCTGAGGGAAATCTGAATTAATCAAAATTGGCATATTCTCCCTGGCAAACTTTCAAGGGAGTTTCCTCACTGCAAAGTCTGTGATACTACCAGAGGCAACAGCTGTTGCATCTTTGGTTTTGTTTGCTACATTGTAGAGACTTGGGTATTGGTTCTTTGTCATTCTGTTGAAGTTTATTTTTCTTTTTTCTTAATTGAAAGGCCAACAGCTGGCTCTCTTTGTTATATTCATTTCCCTATGTACCTTGAAAATAAGATTGATTTAAAATGCAAAGGTGATGATGTTAAGTACCTAAAAGTTGATTTACTTGCTTGTAACAGGGATTTCTTAGACTGGGGATACGGAACATTTCAACTTTATGCTTACTTAAACACTTGTACATATTGTTACATCTTATAACTCTACTTGTAACAGACTAGCTGCTGGATAACAGGGGTTTCAAAAATGGCAGAACTTCATCCTGGAAGCATCTACCATGTGGGAGGAAAAAGAGAGGAAACAAGAGAGAAGAGAAATGTAAGCCTATAGTTGCTAAAACAGATTTTGCTAGATCCTATTACCACCCTTTACTAAAGTTATGCTCTTGAGTTTGTTTTGCTTGATCTAGTTAGACTCTTGGCACATTGTTCTGTTATTGTGCCCTAGCTATATTCTCTTGTAGGAGTACAATAAAAGAGGCTGCTTCTTGGTTGGAGAAGAAAGGAAGCAGGAGACCTCCCCACAACAATACTTAACATACTTTCACCAACTAATTACTTTCTGTGTCACATCTCAATTATTGGAAGAATTACAGTATGCCATGGTATTATTTTTTTAAATTATGTGCCTAGGAAGAGAAACAATTTTTAAATTATATTTTTTCTTTTCATTTTACTTTAACTGCAATTCATTATATTAAAGTGGTATATATATATATATATATATATATATATATATATAAAGGTATTATGACTAGACCACTGCACAGCTAGTATTACAACTTCCTCTATGGACATACCCCTTATGTGTGTATCACATCTGTTAAAGCATATGAAACTTCCTGATTTAGAATTCTCCAGATATATTTTTTAATTGTAGCCAATTTTTGTCCTAATGATCAACATAATACTAAGGAAGCAAAAACTACAGCAAACAGAGGAATAAATTATGAGAGAAGCCCATTGCAAATCATATTCACTAACATTTAGTTTTGCTATGCTAAGAGACAAAACCAAAAATCTTTAGGTTAAAATGCTTCATAACACGTGGAAATTTTGAATTCCAAGAGGTAAATAAATAACAATGATATTAAAATCTCAATACACCAGATGTTGAAGTGAAGGGAATGAAAATTATTAAAAGACCCCCTAAGTTGGCAGTAGAGCCAGGCCAGCCGCCCGGTGATTCCCGGAACTTAGCTGACCATAAAAAGGGTGGAACCAAGAATAAAGGTCAATCAGGCCACGGGCCCCCAGGGTTTCAGGAACTGGCTGACCACAAAGTAGATAACAAAACAAGATTAGATTCATTCCTGAGACAAACAGATGTAGGATGTTTCCCGCTGACTAACAAATGGGCTGGTACATTCCACCTGTATTTCCCCACCCCCTTGGGTTGTGGTAAACAATGGGCTGAGCTGGTACTTCCCACCTGTAATTTTTCCCCACCCCTTTAATCTGTGGTGCTCCCCTATAAAATACTCTACTCTCCCCCAAATCGGGGTCATAGCTCCTACCCCTGCATGGGATAAGAGTGGCGCCCTCAGTGCACTGAGCCCCTCCCTTTCCCCCCTTCCCCCCTGAAATAAACCTCTTGCGATTTCATCAAGATGGTTTCTTGCGAGTTTTGGGGTGGCCATGATATCCTGAGTGTCGGGTGAGG
>CAJQZJ010000209.1:1693463-1711184 GCA_907164525.1 Lophiomys imhausi
GATATCCTGAGTGTCGGGTGAGGAACTTCCCTCCCCCGGGTCTTTCAGAAGCAGGGGGTTTGACGACGGGGTCTGCCTTGTGATATAGTAAAAGTTCAAGGGCAGATTGAGTAATTTTTGACTCTGTCTGTCACAACATATTTTTTAAGAGTTGGGTTGCTACCTTATGGTGGAACACTAGCTGGAAGATGTAAATCCCTAGTTTAAATACATGATACAGAGAAAAATTCTAAGAGGTTTGCCCCTTACTTTTTCCTTCATTTCCTTCATTTTCCCACTCTGATTGCCTTTCTAGTCTTTCTTTATTTGAATAGTCTGTCTCCCTACCCTAGAGACACAGATTTGACAAAATTTATGAAAATAAAAAATGGAGTTTTTACAACTTATGAGACATATTGAGCCTAATATGTGACTTGGTGATGAAAAGTAAAATTTAAAACACATCATGCATTGTGAACTTTAATAATAATTATTATGTTCTTAGCACAACCATGAAGATTAGCTTCACAAAGTACAAGTACCAGATAATTTCAAAGCAAGAAACAATAACAAAAACAAACAAACCAACCAAAAACACACACACACACACACACACACACACACACACACACTCACACACAATGAGATTTTCTCTTTTAGTAAATCTAATAGATATGAGTACTTAGATACATCACACATGCTATCAATCTTATCAGACAATAATGGAATTAAAAAGAACTAACTAATTAACTAATATAAAAGTAAATAATTCCATATCTGAAACACTTCAAGTGAGAAAAAAATTCCCAGTGATTGTTTTTGTCAAGGAAGCATTTAAGTGAGACTCAACCATGCCTACATTTATCTTCTGCCAACATATTTTAAAATAAAGGCTGTATATATTTTTCTTTCTTTTATAATATGACTTGTAAGCAAATACATGCACAAAGGAATGAGACAACCCCTAGCACTCTGATGAAAGACAGAGAATACATTTCCTCAATGTTGAGTTTTGTAGGTAGTTGGAGACCTGAACTGATGTTCCTCAAAGACAGATATGAATTAACTTCAGGCTTCTACTATTCCAGAAATGGAGATGTGGCTGATTCCCAAACTTGAACCCAATCAGCCATAAGTAGCACAGATAAGGTAGGTTTCTCTACAATGCAAAGGAGCCTGTGGCCCACTCTATATCTGCCTCATAAATAAGAGAGAGACTACCATTCCTGATATCACCTTCTCTGGAAACTTTTATTCTTCTACCTATGAGGTCTAGTGTAGGGAGTTAGATTGATATAAATTAGATTTAGTAAATATCTAGGTTTCTGATACAGTCTCTTAATCCAGTGCATGAAGATCAACTTGAATGTGACCAATTAGCTTATCAGCTTATGGATGAAGTCACGTGAAATGAGAGGATTCTCTATGGACTGAAAAACAAGGTTGAAGCCACGTGAAACAAGGAAAGACTTTATGGCCTGGCATTGTTTTCAACTGCAAAGTGGGCAAAGCCCAAATTAAGCTGAAGCAGGTGGAACAAGGAACGATCCTATTTTAGGACAAGTGGATGAGCCCAGAGAGGTTGTGGTAAGGGCCCCTAATACTAGAGAGCTCCAATGCTAGTGAGTCCTGCTGAAGAAAGTGCTGGTGAACTAATGGCCAGATCTCCCTGAAGCAGAAAGAAGCTGGTGAGCAGAGAAAGCCTCAGCAAGACAGCAAAAGGCCAAGGACTAAACCCTGTGGCTCAGCTTTTGCCTAGAGGGGTTTGACCTGTCTGAACAGTGGCCTGAACAGAACTGTTGCCAGCTTTAAGGACTGAGGCAGAGCAGCAGAGTTGCTGATACGAAGGAAATAAGTTGGCCTACAGACTGCTAGGGTCTCCAAGAGAGTAGAAAGCCTCAAGCCTTATTTAAGGTGAGACTTCGATAGCCAATTTACCCTGACAAACCTGTGTCTGAGATATTCCAGAATAAAGACTGCTAAGTGCATTAAAGAGTCTACCCCAGAGACTGGTTTCCTGGCAATTGAGGACCTGCCCCAGAGACTGTATCCTTCTAAACGGTTAGGAAAATTGTTGTAATAGTTATCAATAGGTTTAGTGGTTAGCTCTTAGGGGTTGTAGGCATTTATAGGGGTTGTAGGCATTCATAAGGGTTGTAGGAATTGTAGGAATAGTAATTCTGTAATGTGCTTGTGACTTTCCTCTTCTGGTAAGTTAGTCCTTATATATATATATACATATATATGTATATACATATATATTACATAGGAAACTTGATGAATGAATCATAATACTATAAAACATTTGCTATGTTCATGCTAACTAAATCATGACTACTTTTATTATGCATGTGCATTTAAGGTCATGAAGACAAATTCATTAATACTTTAGTAACTTTGTATTGAAATTAGAAAAAAAATCACAGAATTTATTTAAATATACAAAGTACATAAGAAAGTTGACTGGTTACATATGTAGTATTTATTCTCTTTTCAGGAAGGTCTTTAAAAATCTTAAATTAGCTAAGGGTAATTGGAACATTCCTTAAGCACACAAGTATTTTATTTTGCAAAGATAAATAAGTAGGAAATTTTTTCTCAAGATATATTTCATAAGTAATATGTTTTAGCATTTCCTTGTTCACTGTCAACCAGGTATTAACTTTATAATATAACACAGTCTCAATTTCCTCAATTAAAACCTAAGGGAATTTATAGATTATCATTTAAGTTTTTCTTTTAATATATCAACAAGCATGGGTAGAGATATTTAGATACTTAAATATAAAGTATTGGAAAGTAGAGTGAAAATATAACTCTGGAATTTCTGCATTTCCATGATAATACATAACATTGGTATAAAAATCATTTTAAAAGAAATAAAATGATTTTCTTGATAATGGCCACAACTACTCATATAACATAGTACCCTCTCTAGCTTATAATTATACAAGCTCAATAATTTTTTAACTAAAGCATAAGAACTGACACTTCAAATAACAATCTTCAATATATGTCTTGTCTGATAATACTACAACTCCATGATGAAGTTGAATGAAGCTTAAACATACACACACACACACACACGCACTCACACACACACTCAGTCATGCAATCTACTTTCATTGTATATTGTTTAGTAGGAAATACAAATTAATGTTAATGCCCACTGGGAATGATGTCATATTTCCTTTTCCTGTTCATGTTTTCACTATTTTGGACAATTTTGCAACTTTCCACAAAGAATCAACAACTAATCTCACTCTTCCAGTTTATTTCTCCTCTTTCATATACTGTCTTAATCAAGGTCTCTCACTGAATCTATTCTTTCAATATATATCAATAACTTCATTATGAATAAACAAATACCACATTCTGTTCTGTCTCATTTAACCCATCAGAAGATTTTATTTCTCTCCCTTCATTTTTTCAAATAATTTATCATCTAAAACATGACATTCTTAGTTATATTCCTGTTCATGAAGTTTTTTTATTATTAAACTTCTCATAATCCTCCTTTTTGTTCATATGAGCTATTAGTGTGAGAACAACTTAAGGAAGAAGCTATGATGCCCTATTTTTATCAGGGTTGAGATAATATATGCAGGGACATCACTGTGCATCTTTTAACAGAACTCCCACTGAAATTCATATGTTGAAGTCTTACCTCACAATGTGAGTTATTTTTAGTTGAAATATTTAGCAGAATTGATGATTAATCTTTAATTTCAGCCTTCATTGGATTTGAAAACATATCTCTAGATATGTCTGTGGGAATGTTACCAGAAAGACTTAACTGAGAAAGGAAGAATCCCTCTAACTTCACATGGAATGTGGATGATACAAAAATCTTGGATCCCTTGCTATATAAAAAGGAGAAAATGAACTGAGCTCAAACATTTACCCATCTCTGCTCCCAACTAAAACACAATATGCTCAACTTTCTTGTACACATGATGACATATCTTTCACACTATGAAAGATTATATACCCTCAAGCTCTAAGTTAGTTGTCTTTCCTTAATTGTTTTTATCATAGTAACAAGAAAATAATTAATAAAGTAAATCAGTACGAAGAAATGAATGGGGAAGTTATGGTGATAAACCTGACTGTGAGGTTCATGAAAATGGTCTTTGGAAATGACCTGTACCACCATGTACAAGAAACTACAACTGCAGGCTAGCACGAACCAAAAATACTTTCATAGAACATAATGGTTTATTCTGATGGGTGTATAGAATACCACAAAGCTAATAGAAATATGAACAGTGGGGTCCTGACTCAAAAGACATCCTTTGGAAACTAGCTAGAAGTCATTTGAGTTATATTGTGACAAAAAAAACTTGATTAATTCTGATCATGTGGTGAGAAGTAAAGTGAAGATGAATTAAAACTTAATGGACTAATTTGTTTAGTGTAGGAAACATCAGTGTAGCACAGGATCCAGTCTATGTATGATTATTGCTTATAGCACTTAAATAATAATTGATAATTTTTATACATCTATGCAGTATATAATGATCATATTCAAGCCCGTTTCATCCTTCCAAATTCTGTGGCCTCCAATATATTTCCTTGAAACTTTATGAGGCTGCCTCCTGATCCTCCCACTCCTTCTTACTATAATCAAATACATCCAGGTAAGGCAATTAATACATGTATGGGTGAGGGATCATTTAATGGGTCATGGGCAACCTTCAACAACCACACCCATAAGGAGAGTGACTCTTCTTCTAACAGCTACCATCAATTGCAAATAGCTCCTTAGCCAGAGGAGGATCTTCATAAGCTCTTCCACATTTCCTAATGGAATGTCAACTGACTTGATTTTATACAGTTCTTATGCAGGTGATCAAAGGTATTGTGAATTCATGAGTGCAAGAGCCATGTTATGTCCAGAAAGAAACATTTCTCAGTTTATCCTGCAGCTCTTACTTTCTAACATACTTTGCTCCCTCTTTTCCAAAATGTTCCCTGAACCCTGCAGGTGGGGCTACTGCTAAAGATCTCCCATTCAGAGATGAACATGCACAGTTTTGACCAGTTCTTTTTTAGTAGTTCCGTAGAGTGCTACTACCTATTGTAAAGAGAAGCTCCTCTGACCAAGGTTGAAAGTATCTCATATTCTGGAGAATAAATATAAATATTTACAAAGTAGCCATACAAAATGATAATTTAGCAAAACAGTGATAGTTGGTTTCTTCCACAAACAAATGACCTCCCAAGCCATTTAAATTTTTGACATGATTTACAATATTAGGCATGAGTCCACTCCTTTTAAGTAGGTTAGAAACCCAATAAAAATTTGGTTAATTACCCCACAGCATTCATGCCAATACTGTTCCCATGGTAACATCTTACCAGGCATGACAATACTGCAGTCTGTAGGGCAAAAGGGTAGGTCTTTTCTTTTTCAGAGTGGCCTGCATAGCACCTTCTGTGACTTTGAAGGCTAGCAGGAAGCATGTTTTCTCATCAGCTTCTCTATCTCCTAAGGTCAAATCTTCAGGTGTGTTGAGCAAATAAGGTTTTACCATTTATTTCCTGTAGGTAACCAAGGAACATCACAATCTACTCACAGCTCTTATCTGGGTCTACAATGAGAAAGAACAACAGAGAGAGCAGAATAATAGGAAGAATGTGGTGTTTGGTAAAGGAAGGAACTTGAGGTTATGCATAAAGATCCACCCTGACTGTATGCCCTATTGTCCTCCTCACAGAGCAAGTAACCAGCACTATAGGAAGGATGTGTGTCATCCGTACCACATAGAAATAAAGTAGCTCTATTAGTTTTGTTCTGTAAGATGCTTCACCTTCACAGGAATCAGTGTCAGTTACAGCTCTCATCATCCACTGTAGGGGCCATGAAACTATTCTGACACAATTCACCTTTTGTTATGTTATCCGTTAGGCACCAACTCTGCTATGTTACTTTTCCTGGGGATACATGAACAAGTGCATGTTCAACCCAGATATGGCCCTCACAGCAAAACAAAGAAATGATTCCATCCAACTCTAACTCAAAAAATCATTGAGTTTATTGGAGTTACTTACAAAAATATAGGTGCCTGCTTGCATATAGACTTCCAAATGACAGCTGCCTCATTAAAACTCCAACATCGTGGGCACTCATGAGAGCTTCATGCCTGGACTTTTTAGGAAAACTTGCAGGCAGTTGGTCATTTGAAATTTTCATCTCTTTACTAAGTGGTACTGCTCATGGAACCTTTAAGAGAGTCCTAGTGAATCTTGGTCCTTCTTTCTGAGAATTTTAAGTAATTTTTTTGTTTGTTTTTTAACTTTAGAATCTTATAATTCACTCTCATCTGTCCTGGAAGAAATGCTTTAATGTTCAGGAAATCCCCACAAAATTACAAGAAAGTATTAAGTGTATATCTATAAAATAATAAATATGATTGTATTCTGAGAGATTTACTTACCAAAACACATGTCTTCTTGGATGCAGATGTTGGAAGAGAAAATAAAAACACAAGCGCATACCTAAATTGCTGCATTTTACAGATGTTACAAAGAATCATGTGATCTCAGACAGCCATCATGGGAGTACAAACTAGGATACTGTGTCGTATCCCACTCGACCAGCAAGGATGACGCAACTCGCAAAAGCTCTTCTCCAGCAGTTTATTCAGGTCCCTTGAAAACAGTCTTCCGAATGCCCGGGCAGACACAACCCACAGGCTAAATACTATATGAACAGCCAATCAAGTAAAGCCACGTGGTGCTATCTTAGAGGCCCACGTATGCGGAAGCAAGCCAGATCAGCGGTCTTTGCCAAATATGGACTTCTTTACCACCGAGAGCGCTCACCGTCGGGCTGGTGGAAGGCGGAAACCGGCGCCATCTTTAGGGCGTGGCACATCGCAGCTCTCTACAGTTCCCCCTTTTTTATTTTTTCTAAAGTTGGTAGAAGTCCCTGGAAAGGCTACGTAATCCCCATATCTGGGGATCTCACGGTGGGCCTGAGCCTGTAGGAGGGCGGTGCTCAAACTCTTACCTGTCTCTGGGTCAGCCCCCCCACTCGGGACTGCCCTGTCTTAGGTGGTCGAGACTTACCCGTCAACTCCGTCACTGACTTGCCAGACCCTAATATCCGTGGAACAAATACACCTCAGTGGGCAGGGACTAGGCTCAGTGAAGATTTAAGGCTTCACGGCAGCGAGCCATGCCTGAGGGGACTGGCCCACCTCAATGGCGACAAGGGCTTGTATAATCATGGCTGCATTACGCTTTTGTGTGGCTCTCATTTTGTAGATGCACCATAGGCAAACCAGACAGGCTAGTATCATCAGTATCGCCAAAGAGCCTACGCCCGCCCACTCCTTAAGATGATCCATAGCCGTCTGTATCCAGGAAGTCAAGCCAGTAGCCAGGCTCAGATCCACCCGAGTGGAATTGATGTGGACAATTGTCGCTCTCAGCTCTCTCATCAAATTTTCAAACTCAGCCGACCAATCCTGTAAGAGGAACTTTGATAATTGTCTAGACAGATTAGCAGCCTTTGTAAAATTTTGATACTGCACGGAAGTAACACACAAACCTTGCATTTTCCACTCACACCCCAATTGTGCTAGTTGCCAAAGAGAATCAATCTGTTCTTGTATTAAATCTATGCGTTGATTAACTATCATAAGACCTCCTTTGAGATGAGAATTCATAGAGGTCTGGGTATCCAATGCCTGTGCTACAGTGGCTGAGATGTTATTCAGGGCATTGGCAGTCTGTATAGAACTAGACAAAGCAATAGCTGAGGCAGTAGCTCCCACAGCAGCAATAGTGATGGCAGTAACAATAGCTGCAGTGATGCCAAAATCTCTTTTAAACCTGAATAGCATCATGGTATTTGGAGCCTCTACAGGAACTGGTACATATCGAGGCATTCTAGTCACCACAGCCACAGGAAAGGCTGTGGCATTCCAGCATAGGGCATAAAAACATGTGCCCGGAGTGCATACTAACTTTTCTTCACCCAAGGATGCACTCCCATTACTTACAATCCACAGAAAAGGAGGCCAGAGACATACTGGCGAAGCTGAAATGGTCTTGTTGCGGTAAGAATGAAACAAAGATTTCCAAGTACCAGAGCCACTACCGCTAGAAAAATCCAATTTGGTAGCGACCCTAGGGAAAAATTACCTCTTTGATAAATCCCTCCCCCAAGCATAATGACAGGTCCCAAGTCCATGCAACTTCCATTTACCCCACACAAAAGCCACAAATGAAAAGGATTGGTGGCAGTCTGCTGAGGATCCCTAGTAGATAAATCAAGCATTCCTGTACAAGACTTATTCACTATATTACTAATCATGGGGCTAAAGGAAAAATAATCTTGTTGAACCCAAACTGCTCTGCGCTCCTGACATCCAGTCCAGGGAAAAGGTCTTTCCTCTCCTGTGGATCCTCTACAAAAAGGTGCCCAGCGTGGCTGTCTGGGGGGGGGTCCCGTTCAGAGACTCGTGTGGGCCACCATCCTTCAAGGTGAGAACCGTTGCCTGAAAACAAACCACCACTCCTACCCCCAAACCTCAGTTGTGGTAAAAAATCTGCTGACTGCTGAGACAATTTAATGCATTTTGTATCATCTGACCTATTGAAGCTCATTAAAAAGCACAGACTACCCTTCAAGCTGACATTTATATTACCCTCTATAGGGTTTCTCTGATCATCAAAGGGAAGGTAGGGTAAGCCTAAGCTTCTATTCCTGCTAAATAAGCATGGAAATACAGTTGCGTCATGTCTGACCGGCATCGGCTTTGGGAATATCGACAGGATCCCCCATCTCGGCTCGGTCATTCCTGACATACTCACTGCTACTATCACCAGGATCCCTAGGAAGGTCTTCATGACGAATCTTCCTCACAAGGCGTTCAGGCACCCACACTGGATCTTGTTGATCCTGAGGAAAAACACAAACAGACCCTCTCACCCATGTTAGCACGGGGTCAGGCCTCCGCCAAGAGCCTGTCAAAATATCCTTCCACTTCACCATGCTTTTAGGTGGACCATGGGAATCCTGATGTCTGTCCGCTGCTGAGCGGCCTTGAGCATCCAAATTGAAAAAGTTTAAAGTAAATAAGGCTAAAGATATTCTCTCCTTGGGGGTACAGCCTTGGCCTATTCCCCCTTTTTGTTTTTGCAAGCATTCTTTCAAGGTGCGATGAGCACGCTCCACAATTCCTTGTCCTTGAGGATTGTATGGTAATCCGTGATTAAGCTGTACCTCCATCTGGTTACAGAAGGAGACAAAGGACTGTGACGTATAGGCTGGTCCATTGTCCGTTTTCAGCTGCTGTGGTTTTCCCCATGCAGCCCAGGCTTCTAAGCAATGCCCTATGACATTGCGAGCCTTTTCTCCACTCATAGGTGTAGCATGTATGATACCTGAGCAGGTATCCACAGATACATGAATATATTTTAAGGTTCCGAACTCTGAAATGTGGGTAACGACCATTTGCCAGATTTTGAGTGGCATCAACCCTCTAGGGTTCACTCCCACACTGGGAGGATGATGATGAATCACACACTGAGGACAGTCCAAAACCACTTGTCTAGCATCTGCTCTAGCCAAATGGAATTTCTGCTGTAGAGTTTTTGCATTTACATGAAATAATTGGTGAAACTGTTTGGCTTGGTCCAGGAATGAGCTCCAAAAAATGCATGTCATCCTAGTCCATTGATCAACTTTATCATTACCCTCACTTAATGGTCCAGGTAATCCTGTATGTGCTCTGATATGTTGAATATAAAAACACCTTTTTCTCTGCCAGATTAAAACTTGTAACTCTTGTAATAAGGCACATACAGTACTACTATTTTTAATAGGACCTGCTAATTCTAATACTTTCACTGCGTTGACCACATAAACTGAATCTGAGATCAAATTGAATGCAAATTGACATCTTTTAAACACCTCAATTACTATTTTCAACTCTACTATTTGGGGGGAGCCCAGTTGAAATTGACATAACACAGGCTCTTGTCTTTCTATCAAATAGGCTCCGCAGCCTGTCTTTGAGCCATCAGTAAACACATTTCGTGACCCTTGAAGTGGTACTGCTGAAGTAACCTTAGGGAATATCACTGGGTGCTCCTTAAAAAATGATAGTAATGGATGCTTAGGATAATGGTTATCAATCACTCCTGTATAATCTGGATCTATAACTCCAGGATGGACAATAAGTCCTCTCAAGACTGATGATGACCTCCCTAACAGAAAACCAACTGTACCAGGTTCAAGGGGTCCTTTAAAATCTGTTTCAATTAACTGGACCCCGATTTGGGGTATTAATACGAGTCTGGTGGTGGAGCAGAGGTCCAATCCTGCTGAGCCTGTAGTGGCTCTCCGCGGTCTCTCGGATGGCGGAGGGTTGGCCATCTCTCTTGATTCTGTTCTTTGTCCTGATTCTCTACTGCCCCATATATTTGTGGGCCCTGAGGTCGTGGGCCCCGCTGTCCGTTTTTTGGACGAGCGCCACCATAAACTTGAGTTAAAGGCTGGCCATGGATGTCTATCACTGAACGGCATCATTAGCCCAATGGTTCCCTTTTTTACATTTTGGGCATAACCCCGGCCGCCTGGGGTGTTGTACACTTCCTGTACTTTCTGTACTCCTTCCCCTGGGGCACTGTCTTTTAAAGTGTCCCATCTTGCCACACTTAAAACAAACTCCTGAACTTCCTCCACCTTTTCTGGTCAACTGTATTACTGCGGCAGCAAGACCAGCATTAGTTAACAGCCCTCCAAGTTCTCTACACACTTTCATCCAGGCTTCTAGCCCTTTGTTCTTGTAAGGGGTGATAGCGGCTCTACACTCTTTAGTACATTGCTCGTAGACCAACTGTTTTATTAGTGGCAAGGCAGCATCTGGGTCAGCAAAAATCTTCCCTGCCGCTTCCACCATTCGTGCTACAAAGTCTGAAAAGGGCTCCATGGGGCCCTGTAGAATCTTAGTTAAGTTCCCACTTACCTCCCCTTTATTAGGAAGAGATCTCCAAGCCTTGATAGCTATCTTGTTTATTTGCTCATAAATCTGAATAGGATATCCTATCTGCTGGTTGGCAAATCTCCCCTGCCCAAGCAGCATATCTCTATCCCAGGCTGGATTTCCATCTCTCTGATTATTGGCTGCTTGCTCAGTGGCATACTCAATCAAGAAAGCTTTCCAGTCTAAGTATTGCCCTGGACTTAAGCAGGCACGGGCCAGGCCACTCCAATCACTCGGAGTCATACAATGTCTGCTTAATGCTTCCACTTGAGCCATTGTAAAAGAAGCGGTAGTACCATAGGTACGAACCGACTCTGCAAGGGATTTAACTACTTTAAAATCGAGCGGTTCCTCGTACCTGTTCCCTTGTGGGTCTTGGTATACCGGATAGGCAAACTGTAATTCTGTTCTTACTTGTGTCCACATCCCCGGGCAGAAAGATCTCCCTACTTTCAGGGACTGAACAGGCTGATCTATCTGAATGGCTTCTGGATATGGAGGGGGAGTTGAAGGCGCCGCGGCAACGGCTTTACTTACACCGACCGTCACCAACGTGGATGAAGGCGCCGCGGCAACGGTTTCACTTACACCGACTGCCGCCAACGTGTCTTTCTCTTTTACCCTTTTCGCTGAAGGCGCCGCGGCAACGGTTTCACTTACACCGACTGCCGCCAACGTGGCTTTCTCTTTTACCCTTTTCTTTTCCCTTTTTCTAATAACAGTCCTCTCCAACTGTTCTATTAGAGCGTGTAGCTCCCCTTCAGAATCCGTGTCCTCTGAGTCCTCAAAATCTCTAAAATCTCTAAAATCTCTATGATCGGGATAGAGAGGAACCTTCTTTTTGCTTCCCTTTTCACTGTCTGCCTGCTCAAATCTTTCACCTTTGTTACTTTCCTTTTCACTGTCTACTTGCTCAGATCTTTCCCCTTGCAGCAGTTCCAAGGCTGACTCTCCCTCCTTGATCGTGTTACAGCATCTCTGATCTTCTAAACAACTCCTCACCATCTTCCAAATTGGTCTTACTCCATGCTTCAGAGTCCCTTGCTCCCAAGCAAAATCCAAGTCCCTGCCTAATTTGTCCCAGCAGGATACCGTAAAATTCCTGGACACCGCAAACCACGGAGCCACGGAATCGCATTCATTCAAAAATCTCTCTAGGGTAGACTTCTTAATTTTCAAATTCCTAGCTAAAAGTAGCTCCTGAAGAGTCAGAAAAATTGGATGTGACTCAGACAATCCCATGATTAAAAATTTACTTTCAGTTCGCAGTTTTCCCGCGAAACTTTACCTTTTGTTCGCAATCTCCACGAAACTTTACCGTATGTTCACTATCTCCGCGAAACTTTACCTTTTGTTCTCTATCTCCGCCAAACTTTACCTTGTGTTCGCTATCTCCGTGAAACTTTATTGTCCTAATTAATCCCAGGAACTTACCAGCGCTGCCCCTGACTGCAGGAGTTCTGAGTCTTTTTTGGGTCCCCATACGGGCCACCACTTGTCGCGTCCCCCTCGACCAGCAAGGATGATGCAACTCGCAAAAGCTCTTCTCCAGCAGTTTATTCAGGTCCCTTGAAAACAGTCTTCCGAATGCCCGGGCAGACCCAACCCACAGGCTAAATACTATATGAACAGCCAATCAAGTAAAGCCACGTGGTGCTATCTTAGAGGCCCACGTATGCGGAAGCAAGCCAGATCAGCGGTCTTAACCAAATATGGACTTGTTTACCACCGAGAGCGCTCACCGTCGGGCTGGTGGAAGGCGGAAACCGGCGCCATCTTTAGGGCGCGGCACATCGCAGCTCTCTACAATACTGGAAGTTGTAATAAACAAATTTTTTTTCTTTTCTTTACTTCACTTTACTTTCTTTTTCTTTTTTTAAAGTTTAAAATCCAAAAGTATAATTGGCTGTAAATAAGTAAACTCTTAAGAGAAGACCCTATAACTTAGGGATGAGAAAGATTTCACAGTCTACATGAATGTGTATATCTAGCACTTTGAAGGACAAACTGTGCATATCAGATGCCAAAGAAGCCCCACTTTATTACAGAAAGCACATGAGTGTTTTTCCACATAGGAATAAGCCCCATTTTCCTTTTTTTTCCCCCCAGGGTAATAAATGAGCATCTTTCAGGGATCACAAGTTTCTGCTCTATCACTACTTCTCATGTAGGTTAAATTGTTTGCAGAAACAGCTGATCTGTTCATTAAGGATAAATAAGTCTTCAATGAGCATTCTGTTTTCAAGCATATTCTTCTTTTGCATACAACAATGGGACTCATTTCCTCTCCAGTCCTGGACCCCAAGCCAAGCCCTTGGGTGCTTGTCAAAGTTTTTCAGGATCCTGTTGTTGTCATATGCACCAAACAGAGCTCTCTTTTCTTTCCAGGGATTAATCACTCTTGGAGGCAGAACAGAAAGCATCACATGGCAAGAATAGAACATCAGAGAGAAGCTTCTACTTGCCCAGGACATCTAGCCATATAGGTTCTTACTTGCCACTCAAGGGAGAATCTCTACCATTACTCTAGAATTTCTACTTCAAGACAAAGGATACCATCACAGCTGGCCTCACATGGAATCAACAGTACAAGAAGCTATCTTGGGGTTACCTAGGTAGCCTTGAATATAAAGGCAAACTTACTGCAACATTTGTCACACACTGATCATCAGGATTGATTTGGCTGATCTGACTAGCTAGGTGGTTGTCTCCTTCCTCCCTCACCATTCCACGGGCATCCCTCCTAAAACTGCATGCTCCATAGAAGAGGAAAAAATCCCTAAAGAGAAGAGGAACAATCTTCTGTCTATTTTATATGGGTGACTGACTTCTGCCAGAAGTTCCATCCAACCTTTCAAAAAACAAGTTCTTAAAATCAAATAAAATACAATAAAATTTTAAAAATGCTATGAGCCACAAATATCTATAAATGTCCACACCCTACCAAAAATAACAGTAAATCTGTATTATGAATGTTCAATGACTGCTGAACTGAAGGGGGCTGATGTGTAGGGCACCTCACACAGGAGGAATAGTGTAGGCTGGAGAAGGAGGAGAAGGTGGGAGTGTGCGACCAAAAAGGGTGGAGGGAGGGGACTGTGATGGAGATGTAATTTGAAGTAACACATAAACACTAAAATAAAAAGGAAAACAAACAGCACATTTGATTGTAACACTGATGCAGAGATTGAACTACAAAAAGTTTTCTTAAAAGACAACCATAATACAATCTAAGAAAAATTTCCATTCACAGAATATGAGATTTGGAGCTCTTAACAATGTTTGTAAGTGGTATTTAAATACTGATTTTTATCAAGGATGTTTTATAGCTCCCATTCTTCCTTTCCAAAAATGTGTTTAGTCTTGCTATCTTTTCCTAAAACTGCCTAAATTGCCTGTCTTCTTAGTTGGACTTTATATTAAATATTATCATAAAGTTGAACAAGGTGCACTGTGAGGTACTGACTTTTTCCTCAGTCCCTAAATGAAAATGTTTTTGTGGCAGCAAGAAAGAATATTGTGCAGCTTGAGATTACTCACAATTCTATAATATTTATATTTCAGAAACAAGGAACCACTATATCTATCAGAAATAAAGTATATCTATATGACTCTTCTGGGCAACAAAATGTTATATAACAGTTTTAGCAAAGCCTGAGTTATCTTATCATAGTCATTTGCTGTGTTTACTTACCCCTCATCCTCAAATTACCCCATGATATATTTATGAAGCTGGAGATTTATCAGATAAGATTCATGATTAAAAACCAAGGCTCTTGATAATTATCACTTAATGACCATATCTTACTATTTGAGAAAATTTTTGCTTTAAAAATTATTAATATACCTCCATAGTGGTTGTACAAGCCTGCACTCCCACCAGCAATGGAGGAGGGTTCCCCTTTCTCCACACCCTCGCCAGCATGTGCTGTCATTTGAGCTTTTTATCTTAGCCATTCTGACAGGTGTGAGATGGAATCTCAGAGTCGTCTTGAGTTGCATTTCTCTGATGATTAAGGATGTTGAGCATTTCTTCAAGTGTCTCTCAGCCATTAGGGATTCCTCCTTTGTGAATTCTCTATTTAGCTCCATCACCCATTTTTTTGATTGGATTATTTGGTTTCTTGGCATTTAATTTCTTGAGTTCTTTGTAGATTTTTGATATTAGCCCTCTGTCAGATATGGGGTTGGTGAAGATTTTCTCCCAGTCTGTAGGCTGTCATTTTGTTTGAATGACAGTGTCTTTTGCCTTACAGAAGCTTTTCAGTTTCATGAGGTCCCAATTATTGATTGTTAATCTCAGGTCCTGAGCTGTTGGTGTGCAACCACTATGGAGGTCAGTTTGGCGATATCTTAAAAAACTTGGAATAGCTTTGCCTCAGGACCCAGCCATACCACTTCTGGGTATACACCCAAATGCCTCTTCACGGAATCATAAGGAAGTTTCCTCATCTATGTTTATAGCAGCCTTATTTGTAATAGCTAGAAACTGGAAACAACCCAGATGTCCCTCAACCGAAGAATGGGTTAAAAAAATGTGGTAAATCTACACAATGGAATATTTTTCAGCTATCAGAAACAATGAAATTATGCAATTTGCAGCCAAATGGATGTAACTAGAAAAGCTCATCCTGAGTGAGCAAACCCATTCTCAGAAGGACGCATATGGCATCTATTCACTTATAGTAGGATTTTAGCAATATAGTAGAAGGTATCGATACAACTAACACACCAAAGGGAAAGTGGACATAGAATTTTTATTTTTTTTATTTTTTAAATTTTTTTATATTTTTTCTATTTTTCAGTCTTTTTTATCTATTTGTCTGCTTATTTGTTTGTTTGTTTTGTAGTTCTCTCTCCCGGGCAATGAGACACTTTTCACTGATGGTACTGCCTCGTAGACCCCCAATGAATGAGGATGCTCTTAGCCCTCATAAGACCTCTCAACTGAGATGAGGGACTGTTATATAAGGACACCCCACCCCAGAGAAATGGGATGGAAGGGTTAGGATGTAAAGAAAAAAGTGAAATGTGATGTTTCAGCCTTTTACTACTAATTGTCATAAACTGTTTAGGATAATTAAGAAATGCAAACTAATGGTTATACAAGCCGGTCATTCTGTTAGGTACTATGACAGCCTATTATAGTTACTTGCTAAGCTAATCAGAAATAAACCTGCTAAGAGACAAGCAACATCTGCTTACCCTAATATAAGAGATAGATAGGGCCTCTTCAAATATCTCAAGAGATCTGCAGAATATGGCATTCAAAGATGTTTTCGTAACTTTAGATTTTTTTATATCAGGACATATCAACTCCTGACAGCACCCCCTATTCTCCTACAAGTAGAAGATGAGTATCGAAGAATCTCCAGTGGGAGATGATTAAATTAGTCGCAAGCCTATCTCTTGGTAGGAAAAACCCCTTGCTCCAACTGTAGACAGAATGCTGTCCAAAAAGGACAAAACCTGGAAGCAGGTAAGTCGACAGCCTAGCTCTGCCAAGACAGGGTAGGCAAGTCCTTCATAACCCCTGCTCTACAATAAATGTCTGTCAGAGAAACGGGGGCAAATGACTGAAGATCGATGCTGTAATGTATGGAGAGAAAATGGGAACTGTCCAGGAAGCCACTGGTATTTCATTTCTAGTTTTGGAAGCTGCAGGCCCTGTACTTCCTATAAAATCGGATATATTTATCCCTCTCAGGTCTCTGAGGTGGTTGAAAAACAGATAGCTAGAGTCTCATAATTAAATTTTTAGTTGTTTAGGAGTCAAGAGAGTGTTATAGATCTAAGAAGATACTTTTAAAATTGTGTTGCAAGTTAGTATGAATGTTGAGTTAGATATAGAACTTTAAACTCATGGAGATGGTTAGGTAGTAGAATGTTAAAGTCAGGTACCAAATACATATGGACTGGACATTGGGAATGTACGCTAAACCATATAACCCTCATAACTGTGGCCTAATTACCTCTGTTGTTTTGTGTTGTATTTATTATTATAAGAGAAAGAGCCATTTGTTGGACTGAAATGGGAAACTGTAGGGGGAAATAAGATATACCTTAAACTTTAAAAAAAAAATTGAAGAGGATGGGGGGTTGAGAGTGGGAGGTTGGGACTGGAGGGGGGAATAGGGAGGGGACTGCAATTGAGATATAACTTGAAGAAATAAAAAATAAAGGAAAAAATATCTGGATCTATTTAAAAAATTATTTATATAAAATGAAGAACAATTTGTTGCAATCATAGAGTTTTTAATCTAAAAATGTTTAATCTGCTGCCATTTCTCCATATTTTATTTTCTTTGTTAATACTTATTAGCCTTTGCAAGTTCATTCAATTACCGAATATCTCTAAACCAAACTGACCTGGCAGGAAAAGAAAAAACAAACAAACAAACAAAGAAATTTAGGTCACAGAGATGCACAAACAGGAAATTCAGGATTTAGGTAAGGGAACTCAAGCCTGAGTAATGAGGGCTCAGAGAACACCCTGCTTCTCTCCAGGGCACTATAGGCAGCAAGGAGAATTGAATTGCCTCAAGCAGGATTGTCTCTATCCAGAGATTTAAAAGAAGGAAGGTTGAAAACTAGGTTTGAGATGAGCTCTTAAAACACACATTTCAAACAAACTTTAGGAGAAAAAAATTCAGTATCACAATCAGAACCCATATAGATCTAAGTAAGGGTACAAACTCACATCCAAAGCTTGGAAGAATTCAAGAATGTCAGTAACCTT
>CAJQZJ010000209.1:1721184-1761878 GCA_907164525.1 Lophiomys imhausi
ATTTCTGATTTTGTTGATTTGTGTTTTCTCCCTCTGTCTTTTAGTTAATTTGGCTAAGTGTCTATTTTGCTGATTTCCTCAAAGAACCAACTCTTGGTTTCATTGATTATTTTTATAGTTCTTTTTGTTTCTAAGTTGTTGATTTCAGCCCTAAGTTTGATGATCTCCTGCCTTCTGCTCCTCTTGGGAGTGTTTGCTTCTTTTTTTTCCAATTCACGCAGTTTATCTGTTAATTCGCTAATATGAGCTGTCACAATTTTTTTTTTTTGAAGGCAATTAGTGCTATGAACTTTCCTCGTAGCACAACTTTCCTTGTGTCCCATAGGTTTGGGTATGTTGTGTCTTCATTTTCTTTTTTTGGTTTTTCGAGACAGGGTTTCTCTGTATAATAGCTCTGGCTGTCCTAGACTCACTTTGTAGACCAGGCTGGCCTCGAACTCACAGAGATCCGCCTACTTCTGCCTCCCAAGTGCTGGGATTAAAGGCGTGCCCCACCAACGCCCGGCGTGTCTTCATTTTCATTGGATTTTAAGAAGTCTTTGATTTCCTTCTTTATTTCTTCCCTGACTCAGTGGTCCTCTTGTAAAGAGTTGTTCAATTTCCATGTGAGTCTAGACTTTCTGTTTATTCTTTTGCTATTTAAGTCCAGCTTTATTCCATGGTGGTCTGATAAGATAAAAGGGGTTATTTCAATTTTCTTGTATCTGTTGAGGCTATCTATGTGTCCAACTATATGGTCAATTTTGGAGGTTCCATGAGGTGCTGAGAAGAAAGTGTATTCTTTTGTGTTTGGGTGAAATGTTCTGTAGATATCTTTTAGGTCCATTTGGTTCATGATCTCTGTTAGACTCATTATTTCTCTGTTTGGCTTCTGTCTTGATGATCTATCCATCGTTGTGAGTGGAGTGTTGAAGTCTCCCACTATTAAAGTGTTGGGATCGATGTGTGATTTAAGTTTTAGAAACGTTTCTTTTATAAATGTAGGTGCCTTTGTATTTGGGGCATAGATGTTCAATATTGAGATGTCCTCTTGGTGGATATTTCCTTTAATGAGTATGTAATGCCCTTCTCTGTCTTTTTTATTAACTTCAATTGAAAGTCTATTTTGTTTGATATTAGGGTTGCTACTCCAGCTTGTTTCCTGGGTCCATTTGCTTGGAAAAATTTTTCCCAGCCCTTTACTCTGAGATAGTGTTTATCTTCAATAGTGAGATGTGTTTCTTGTATACAGCAAAAAGATGGGTCTTATTTACGGATCCAGTCTTTAAGTCTGTGTCTTTTTATTGGTGAGTTGAGTCTATTGATGTTGATGGATATTAGTGACCAGGGGTTGTTATTTCCCATTTTTTTGGTATAGCTGGTCCTCTTGTGTTTCTTTTTGGTTAGTTGCTGTGGAGGTTTCTATTTCCTCTGTTTTCCTCGGTGTAGTTATCTTCTCTGCGTTGGAATTTTCCTTCTAGGATCTTCTGTAGGGCTGGGTTTGTGGGGGAGATATTGTTTGAATTTGATTTTGTCATGGAATATCTTGTTTTCTCCATCTATGTTGATAGAGAGTTTTGCTGGGTTTAGTAGTCTGACTGGGCACCTATGTTCTCTCAGGGCTTGTAGGACATCTGTCCAGGCCCTTCTAGCTTTTAAAGTTTCTGATGAGAAATCAGATGTGATTCTGATGGGTCTGCCATTGTATGTGACTTGGCCTTTTCTCTTACAGCTTTTAATATATTTTCTTTGTTCTCTACATTTGGAGTTTCTATTATTATGTGGCGAGAGGAGTTTCTTTTCTTTTCTAAACTGTTTGGTGTTTGTAAGCCTCTTGCATTTTTACTGGCATCGCTTTCTTTAAGTTTGGGAAGTTTTCTTCTATGATTTTGTTGAAGATATTTCCTGGACCATGGAGTCGAGGGTCTTCTCTTTCCTCTACGCCTATAATTCTTAGGTTCCGTCTTTTCATTGAGTCCTTGTTTTCTTGGATATTGTAGGTGAGAGATTTTTTAGCTTTCTCATTTTCTTTGGATGTTGTACTGATTTCTTCCATCGAATCTTCCATGCCTGAGATCCTTTCTTCCATCTCTTGAATCCTATTTTTGGTACTCAAATCCATAGTTCCTGTTCTCTTCCCTTGATTCTGCATTTCCATTTTTAACTCTGACTGTGTTGTCTTTGTTGTTTCCATTTCTTGAGTGATGTTATTTGTTTTGTACGTTTCCTGCTCCAGTTTGCTTGTCTTTGCCTGGAAGTCTTCCATTGCCCTCCCTTTTTCTTGTCCAAGTTGACTCACCTTGTTCTGAAGTTCTCTAATGGTGTTTTCCATTGCTTTCGTATGTGCAATTGTGGCTTCTTTGAATTCCTTCATAGATTTAAGTTCTTCTTGAAAGGACTCTGTCATTTTCCATAATGTAGAATTGTCATCGTTTTCATGTGTTTCAGCTATGGTGAGGTGGTTTGGGCTGGATGGAATATCTTTGCTTTCTTTTGTTGGAATCATTTCGCTCTGTTTTTTTGTTTGTTTGTTTGTGTTTTTGTTTTTGTTTTTGTCTGGGGCCTCAGGCCACGTGTAATTTTTTAGCTGTCTTCTGTACTTGGGTCCAAAGGGGGCCGAGTTAGATAGAGAACTTCAATCTCAGGGAGATAGTTAGATAGTAGAATGTTAAAGTCAGGGCCAAATACATATGGACTGGACATTGAGAATATATGCTAAGCCATATAACTCTCAGAATTGTGGCCTATTTATTTCAGTTGTTTTGTACTGTATTTATTGCTATAAGAGAAAGAACCATTTGTTGGACTGAAAGGGGGAGCTGTTTTGGAGAAAAAGGTCTACCTTATTCAAAAAAAGGGTGGAAGATTGGGGGGTTGAGGGGTAAGGGTGTGGAAGGGTGGGACAGGAGGGCGGAGTAGGGAAGGGAGTGTGATTGAGATGTAACTGGAAGAAGAAAAAAGAACTTTGGAAGTATTTCTATCCCTGATTTCAAGTTATACTACAGATCAGTAGCAAAAAAAAATGTCCATTTTACTGGCATAGAAAGAGAAAGGTTGATCAATGGAATCAAATTGAAGAGCCAGAAATAAACTCACACATCCACAGACACATGATGTTTGACAAAGAAGTCAAACCATATAATAGAAAAAAGGAAACATCTTCATCCTATTGTGCTGGTCTGCCTTGAAGTTTGCATGTACAAGAATGCAAATAGACCCATATTTATTACCATGCTTAAAACTCAAGACGATCAAAAACCTCAAAATAAAACCATATAAACTCATCATAAAATCTATTAGAAGAGAAAGTACCCTTGTAAGCGTTGGTAAAGGATGCAACTTCCTGGACAGAATACTCACAGCTAAACCACTAAGACCAACAATTAATAAGTGGTACCTCATTAAACTGAAAAACTTCTATAAGACAAAGGTACTGTCAACAGGACAAAATGGCAGCCAACAGATGGAAAATGTTGTTTACCAACCCTATTATTATCAGAGGGTTAATATCCAAAATATATGAAGAACTCAAGAAATTAGACACCAACAAACCAAATAACCCAATTAAAAAGTGGGGTACAGGTTTAAACAGGGAATTCTCAACAGAGGAATCTCTAATAGACTAGAAACACGTAAAAAAATGTTCACCATTCTTAATCATCAGAGGAATGGAAATCAAAAGGACTTGGAGATTCCATCTTATACACATCAGTATGGCTAAGATAAAAAATTCAAGTGACAACACATGCTGGCTAGGATGTGGAGCAAGGGGAATACTCCTGTATTACTGGAGCGGAAATTTAAACACCCACTTTGGAAATCAATTTGGTGGTTTCTCAGACAATTATGAGTAGTTCTACCACAAGAGTCAGGTATACCACTCCTAGTCATATACTCAAAAGATGTTCCACCATACCATTAATCATTTGTTCTACTGTGTTCATAGCCGCTTTATTCGTAGTAACCAAAAATTGGAAACAACCTAGATGTTCCTCAATGGACAAATGGATAAAGAAAATTTGATACTACTGTGGAATGCTACTGAGTTATTTTTTAAAAGTACATCATGAACTATACAGGCAAATGGATGGAACTACAAAATAACATTCTGAGTTAGGTGACCAAAACCCCAAAACAGCACAGTATGTACTTGCTTATAAGTGAATATTAGCCATAAAGCACAGGATAACCATGCCACAATCCACAGAATCAGAGCTAAGTAACACAGAGGTATAAAGGGAGGATGCTTGATTCTCACCCAGAAGGGGACATAAAGTAAACATTTGAAGTAGTTGGAGGGAAGGAACTGGGTGGGAGACGGGATAAAGAGGAGAGCTGGAGGAAGGGGTCAGGAGTAGAGAAGGTGGAAGAGAGAGGGTAGGGAAAGAGAATAGAAATCAGAGAGGGTCATCTCTGGGACATACCAGAGATCTGGGATGGGGAAGCTCCAGGAAGACTATTGTGGTGAACTTAGCTGAGACTTCTAACAGTTCTAGATATGGAGCCTGAATTGGCCATATCCTGTAGCCAGTCACGACTTCCAGTGGAGGCAAAAGAACCCAAACCTACCCACCAAAAGTCCAAATCAAAAGTTGCTCTGCTTTTCAAGACATGCAGGGACAAAGCTGGAGCAGAGTTTGAGAGACTGGCTGAACAATGACTTACCCAACTTGAGATTCATCCCATTGGAGAGAAGCAGTCCCTGACACTATTGATGTTATTCTGCTATGCTTGCAGCCTAGCATAACTATCCTCTGTGAGGCTTCACCCAGCAGCTGATGGAAACAGATGTGGAGACACACAGCCAAATATTAGGAAGAGCTCAGTGAGTCTTGTGGATGAACTGGGGGAATGATTGAGGGAATTGGAGGGTTTTAGGACTTCACATAAAGACCTGCAAAGCCAACTAACCTGGGCCCATGGAGGATCACAGAGACTGAACTATCAACCATATAATAAGGGGCATTGACTGGACCTAGAGCTCTTTCATATACGTAACAGATGTTCATCTTGGTCTTCATGTGGGTCCCCTAACAATGGGAGCAAAGCCTTTTCTGACTCTGATGCTTGCCTTTGGATCCCATTCACCTAACTGTGCTTCCTTGGGGCCCTCACTGGGAGAGGATTTGCCTAGTCTTTCAGGGATTCATGTGTCAGAGCAGGTCATTACCCATGCAGGACCTCCTTCTTCTCTGAGGAGAAGGGGAGGGAGGGAAAGTGCTAGGAGGGTACTCAGAGGAGAGGAGAGAGGGGGCTGCGATCCACATGTAAAGTGAATAAATGAATCTTTAGTTTAAACAAAGGAAAGAAAGAAGTCCATGAATCATCATTTGCATTTGATATGACCATAGACATGAGAAAGCAAAGGTAGCACATATGTACTATCAATACCCAAAACGACTGCAGCAGCAGTAACCTACATTGAAATAAGATCAATAAGAAAAAGTCTGTGTTCACAAGCAACATTTAGTGAACACTTTTATTAAAAAAAATTATCTAAAAATTACTATGTATGATGTGCAAAAATTATAAAATATTACTAAATATTAAATTTTAAACAATGACATATATTTCTGTACCAACAGATAGGATAAGTGAATATCATAAAGATATCAGATAGTCTCACAAATTCACACTTACCTAAGGATTCAATAATTGTAAAATCTATATAAAATAACAGAGAATTGTAAATATTTTAAGCCTCCCTAAAGAAGAAAAAATGTAGCAAAAGGAATGTCTTTTCTTAAACCTAAGAACTATTTTAAGTTTCAGTAATTCAGACAGTGTAAAAAGTGAACAAGATGAGAAAATTGACAGAGAACAGAATAGCACACCCAGAAATAGATCCATACAAACACAGGGCTTTGATTTAGGGCTGAAATGGCAAAATGAGCTTCAAATTAGTTGTCTATATGCAAAAAAGAAATGAATTGAGTTCCTCTGTCACAACTTCTCTACACTTCAGGCACAGATGGTTTATAATTCAAAATGCCGTAGACAAAGCTTCTACGTGCTTAGAAGAAAGTATAAATGATCACATTAAATACTATTTTAAGGCTATACATTTCTTACCTAATCTACACAAAATGATCACCATTAAGTAAAGATTTTTTTAAGATACATATATTCAATTCAAAATCTTATGTTCATTTAAAGGTAACTTTCCAACTGAAAAGAGAAAGCATTATAAAATGCAGAAATATTTGAAATGCATTTAACATAAACATACAACATGACAAAATTTTAAAGAAAAAGAGTCCTTTCAAATCTGTTATTGAATAACAGAATAAGAAATTTTGATTTTAGTGAAAATATTATGTTTATTTTTATTCAAATTAGATTTTATCATACAATATATTCTAATTATGGGTTCCAATCCTCTACGCCTCCCAGTTCCTCTCCACTTCTCCTCCCTTTATATACACATCCTTTCTGTATCTCCTTAGGTAACAAACAGGCTTCTTCATTCATTTCCTGTCCTTGACCAATTAACTCTGATGAAAGATTACCTCTTCTTCTGTACTTGTACTATTGACTCCAGTTTATCATTCTGTGGCACTGATGGGGGAGGAGGGAGAAGATTATGATTGAAATGTAACTTGAGTAAATGAATAAATGTTAAAAATAAACAAACAAACAAATAAATAAAGCTCTTAAAATTGTGGCAGAATAAGAAATTCTTTTAAGGTTTTTTTTTTCTTTGTTTGTTTGGTTGGTTTTTATTTTATTTTTTTCTGTTGTTCTTCAATTTAAATAGTACCCAGGGGTGATGTGTGGCGATGACCAGCATGATGTTAACTTCTATAAACAGACCAGAAATCTCAAGGTGACAGGACACATTTCTGGCATTTGCTTTGGGATGGAAACTGGCTAGTACAGTCTGTTACCTCAATAGCCAGGCTTCTGTTCATGACTGCACTTCAAGATAAAGTGGTAATAATGGGTAACTTGTTCAGCTTCAACCTAGAAGTCCCAGAGCAGTGAGGCTGTCACACGAACCAGCACGAGTTCAAGGACAGAAAACAAAGATGCTAACTGTTTCTAGGATAATGACACAAATCTTTCAGATGAGGTCATGTTGATACCCTGCATCATTCTACCATATAAATCCTCAGAACAACAACAAATACTGTGTAGGTATTCACAAAGAGAAACAAACTCAGTCTCATTATTAATCAGAACAAAATGAGACTCCAATGAAGTTCCATTTTACAGTTGATTGTGAAAAATATGCAAATAAATCTGAATAAATAAGATTTGTTAATACCAATAGCAGACACATTTAGTATCACCCAAATCCCTGTTGTTGTTTATGAAAGTTTTAATTGATAAAACTTTCTTTTAAACAACTTATGGTCTTTGAAAAGTTAAGAACTGCCTGTTCTTTTAGAATCTACACCTGTATGTATGATAAGAAATCTATATAAAAATATGCTATTTCATTACGCATCAAGGAAATGTAAATCAAATCTGCAATCTTCCCTACACCAGTTGGAAGGGAAATTATAAACACAAGCACAAAAAACAAAAAGAAATCATGGGCACTATTGTTACAGATATAAACTAGGACCAACACTATGGAGAACATTAGACAAAACACTATATTTTAACTTCCCTGTGACCCAGCTATCCTTATCCTTTGGTATCTAGATACCAAAGGAAATTATATCATTATCTGAGGGAAATTTCAATATAAGTTTGTTCCTTTTTACTGTGATTATCTGTTCCTTTCAGATATTATGTTTATTTGGGCACTATTCAAATGGCTAAAATATGGAACTAGCCAAAGAACTCATTAACAGATTAATGGGGGAAGAAAATATGTTAATTATCAAAAATGGATTGTGTCACGTCCCCCTCGACCAGCAAGGATGACGCAACTCACAAAAGCTCTTCTCCAGCAGTTTATTCAGGTCCCTTGAAAACAGTCTTCTGAATTCCGAATGCCCGGGCAGACCCAACCCACAGGCTAAATACTAAAATGAACAGCCAGTCAAGTAAAGCCAAGTGGTGCTATCTTAGAGGCCCACGTATGCGGAAGCAAGCCAGATCAGCGGTCTTTGCCAAATATGAACTTATTATCATAGAGAGCACTCACCGTCGGGCTGGTGGAAGGCGGAGACTGGCGCCATCTTTAGGGTGTGGCACATCGCAGCTCTCTACAGGATTGCTATTTTGTTAGAGTCCAGAACTTGCTGAAGAAAACACCCAGACTCAAATAGTATACAAACAACAAAAAGTATATATTCTGCAGAAATCCAGCATGCAGGGATTACCATTTATACAAAATGGTGACCTCAAGTTAAGCTTACAGGTTCTTTTAAAGACATTCAGGGGAATTATGGGGTGGGTTAGGTAATCTTAAACATGATTTGAGCATTCAAACTAAAAAATGCCAGGAACCTTGGAAAAAGCATGGGTGCCTTTTGCCTAGTTAGTCAACAATCACAAGTTGATCATAAAACAGGGAGGGTTCCCAGACCAGCAGTAACTCTGAGCAATTTTATCTTTCTCAAGCCAGATGGCTAAATCACCTCTGATTGGCTGCCCATTTTCTGCAGTTTTTGCAGTAACTGCTGAACACATTTCTGAGAAATGGGAATCTCAGGCCTGTTCTAACTTAACAAGAAACTGAAGTCTGTCATGGAGTTGGTCTGGCCCACAGATTAAGCCTCTTTGGGGCCCCAGGGTCCTTTAAGGGGGAGTCTCAGTCAGGGGTGCCTCCAGCATTCCTAAATTTATCCACATCTTCTCATATACATCAAAAGGAAATGAATCTGAGCATACCATGTTAAATAAAAGAAATCAGATCCAGAAAACACATTTCACATATCTTCTTCATATTTGAAATAACACAAAATATATAGTTCTACTGGAAATACAATACTTCTTTGATATATACCATTGTTGCTGTGTCAGAAACAAAAAAGACATAGGACTGAATACAACTATAAAGCCTGGAAGCAACCTCAGTGCCCACACTGACAGAAAGAATAAGCACAATTTTATCTTCTGTACTCTTTGTGTTTTAGTTTGGTTGTTGTTAATGACCTGGGAACTATAAATGACAGTGGTCTTGAGTTTGGAGCCAACTATCATTTTGTATCCTGACATGGGATATAAGGAGATAGGAAGTGCAAGGAGTAAGAAAGAGGGCATAAAAGACCAGTCAGAGCGAGAGAAACCCTAATTCCTTTCTCTTCTTCTAAAGGCACTACAGTTATGGATGAGGGCTCTATCCAGCCCTATCTCCAAATATCATCACTTTGGAAATTGGGTGTTAATATAATATCTTTGGGAAGACAAAATCATTCATGTATTAGCACTGCAGAATAATGTACTACATAAACAAATACAATATTTACTACAACATGAATAAGTGATGGGGAAATAAACTTGAATGAAAAGATAAAATCCATAAAAATCATACAGAGAATGATAACATAGTTAATATAATTGAAAAACAAATAGAAATATGTCAGTTTGAATTTACATATGTACATATATATTTATCAGTAAGTATATGTATAGGATTATGTATAAGTGTGAAGCACAACATGCATTTGTAGTTAATTAAGAATGTTAGATGAGAAAAGTAGACAAATAAAGTCATTCACAGATCTTTTACTGATTAATCATAGATTCATGGGTATTTGTCATATTTTTTTTAAAGAGATACAAAATTTCCTTTGGATTATGCTGCATTATTCATAAAAGCTGGACCACATGGGTTCAGTCAGTCATAGGAATTTATGTGACTGTGCATTTGTTTTCGCTTTTTCTTACAAATGTTTTTTTCTCAAAGGTGGAAATTACCTTTTCCCTTCATTACATCTATCGCTGTGTCACAAATTACCTCAAGATCTTACAACCCTATAATACATATGTATTTTATTTGCTAATAAAATGTAACTGAGAAATAACAGCATGTAATTGGTATAACCTTCTTCGAACTTATACATTTAACTCCCTGAATAACATTAAATATGATGTTTTATTATTGATAGCTGTGGTTTTAAGGAGATAATTGTACAGATTTAATGGACCATATGCACCACAAATCTGTTGTACTACTTCAAAGGCAAACTTTCTTCATTTTAAATTTTCATGTCTCATTTG
This sequence comes from Lophiomys imhausi, assembly GCA_907164525.1. NCBI lineage: Eukaryota > Metazoa > Chordata > Mammalia > Rodentia > Muridae > Lophiomys > Lophiomys imhausi. The sequence goes on from CAJQZJ010000209.1 coordinate 1,731,283, forward strand.
ACATGAATATAAACAGTTATTGGATCAATGTTAATAGATTAAGAACAGATATCCATGAATCATAGTCACAGGAAGTTCATTTGTTTAAACATTAAGTAAATGTTTGTCGTGAAATTAGTGATAGCTAATATATAGAATAGAAATAAAATGTTATATCATCAAAGATACCTTTGATGTCTCTTAGAATCCATAGGAAATGGTATCCCTTATCACAGATTCAAGGCTAGGAGGCCAACTAAGCAATTGCGTTGTATTTTCACTTTGGGATAATACCTTTTAAGTATTTTATTTGTTTCTTTGTTTATTTATTTGTTTGTTTGTTTCTTTGTTTTACATTCCAATTGAAACAACCCTCCCTCCTCCCAGTTCCACTCTTCCACCCACTTTTCCCATAACCCTCCTATCCTCCTGTTACCAACCCACTCTGACACATCAAATTGCATCAGGACTAAGTCCTCCTCTTCCACTGAGGCAAGACAAAGCAGCTCTGTAGGAAAATGGGGTCCAGAGGGTGGCAGCAGAGACCAAGTCTGAGACTGACCCACTTCAATTGTTAGGGGATTTACCTGAGGACCAAGCAGCACATCAACTTCATTTAATTATGTAAATAAAACAAAACTGATTTTATACAGAATTTACCTCTTGCCTTATTCATCATGTATTCAATTGTTGGACAAAGTAATTGAATGTATAGTTAGGAGATCATTCTACCTCAAAACCCAATTATACTCCTGGGCATATACCCAAAAGATTCTGCACTAAGCCACAAGGACATTGTCTCAACTATGTTCATATCAGCTTTATTCATAATAGCCAGAAACTGGAAAAACAAAACAAACAAAACAAAAATAGATGTCCTTAGGAAGAATAGATAAAGAAACCGTGGTACAATTACACAATGGAATACTGTTCAACTATTAAAACCAAGGAAATCTTTGTCAAAATTTAAATGACAATAGGCGTGTGGGTTCATTTCTGGGTCTTCAGTTCGATTCCATTGATCCACTGGTCTGTTTCTATACCAATACCATGCTGGTTTTATTACTATTGCTCTGTAGTATAGCTTGAAATCTGGGATGGTGATACCCCCACTGTACAATGGAAGAAGGACAGCATCTTCAACAAATGGTGCTGGTCCAATTGGATGTCCACATATAAAAGAATGAAATTAACCCATACTTATCACCTTGTACAAAACTTAAGTCCAAGTGGATCAAAGACCTTAACATAAGGCCCGACACATTAAATCTATTAGAAGAAAAGGGGGGAAAACCCTCGAACTCATCAGCACAGATGACAACTCCCTGAACAGAACACCAACAAGCTCAGGATCTAAAACCAACAATCAAAAAAATGGGACCTCATGAAACTGAAAAGCTTCTGTAAGGCAAAAGACACTGTCATTCAAACAAAACGGCAACCTACAGATTCGGAAAAAATTTTCACCAATCCCACATCTGACAGAGGGCTAATATACAAAATTTACAAAGAGCTCAAGAAATTAAATGTCAAGAAGCCAAATAATCCAATCAAAAAATGAGAACAGAGATAAACAGAGAATTCACAAAGGAGGAATCCCTAATGGCTGAGAGACATTTGAAGAAATGCTCAGCATCCTTAATCATCAGAGAAATGCAACTCAAGATGACTCTGAGATTCCATATCACACCTGACAGATGGCTAAGATCAAAAGATCAAATGACAGCACATGCTGGAGAGGGTTTGGAGAAAGGGGAACACTCCTCCATTGCTGGTGGAAGTGCAAGCTTGTACAACCACTATGGAAATCAGTCTAGAAATATCTTAGAAAACTTGGATTAGCTAGCTCTACCTCAAGACCCAGCCATACCACTTCTGGGTATGCATCCAAATGATTCCTCACAAATCATAAGGACGTTTCCTCATCTATGTTCATAGCAGCCTTATTTGTAAGAGAAACTGAAAAGAACCCAGATGTTCCTCAATCGAAGAATGGATTAAAAAACTGTGGTACATCTACACAATGGAATATTACTCAGCTATCAGAAACAACGAAATCATGCAATTTGCAGCCAAACGCACGGAATTAGGGAAGGCCATCCTGAGTGAGCTAACCCAGACTCAGAAGGATGCACATGGCATCTATTCACTTACAGTGGGATTTTAGCCATATGGTACAGGATATCTATACTACAACCAATGCACCAAGGGGAACAAGATTATAGACTTTGTTTCCTATCAATGAGACACTTTGCCCTAGGGATGCTGCCTTGTAGGCCCCCAGTGTATGAGGAGGCTCCAGAGGAGTGGGATGGAAGGGATAGGGTATAAAGAGTGGGAGGGGAAGATTTCCGAAAGAGGAAACTGAGATGGAGATGAAACCTGAAGTAATAAATAAATATTTTTAAAAACCAAGGAAATTATGCAGTTTGCAGATAAATGGATTGAAATAGAAAAGATCATCCTGAATGAAGTAACCCAGACCCAAAAGATACACATGGCCTGTGCTCACTTATAATTGGATATTAGCCATATTTTACAGGAAAACCATCCTAAAATACAGACCCAAAGAAACTAAATAACAAGGAGGTCCCAAAAGAGGTTGGTTGAATCTCACTTGGACAGGAAAGAGAGTAGATATCCAAATGGATGAAGAGAGGAAACTGAGTGGGAAGGTGTGAAGGGATGGGGATGAGGGTAATCAGGTGTGGTGAGAACAGGGGTGAGCAGAGTGAGAGGGCTGGGAGAGAGAAGGGAAACAGATGGGCAAGGCATATTTGAAACAAGTGGGAGACCTGCCAAATGGGATACTCCTGGGACAATATGGGGATGACTCTAGCTGAAACTCATAGCAGCAGAGGACATAGAGAGAGAAATGGCCACCTAACAGGCTAGTAGGACTTCCAGTCAAGAGATGGGGACACCAACCCACCCACAAAACTTTTGACCCATAGTTTACCCGGCCTACAAGATATACTGGGATAAAGATAGAACTGTGAATAATGGAATGCCCAACCAATGCCTGGCACAGCTTGAGACCCACCCCATGGGAGAGCGTCAACTTCTGACACTATTAATGATACTCTGCTATGCTTGCAGATTGGTAGCTAGAATAAACTATCCTCTGAGAGGCCCCGCCCAGCAGCACATGGAATCAAATGCTGAGACCCACAGCCAAACATTAGGTGGAGCTAGGGGAGTCTTGTATAACACTGGAAGGAAGAATAGAGGGAGCTGGAGGGGACAAGAACTCCACAAGAAGACCAAAAGAATCAACCAACCTAGGCCATTAGAGGCTTACAGAGAGTGAAGCACCAACCAAAAAGCATGTATGGACTGGACCTAGGCCCCTACACATATTTATCTGATAGGCAACTTGGTCTTCATGCAGATCCCTTAGCAAGTGGAGTTGTGGTGGGGTGTCTCTGATATGAACTCTGTTGCCTGTTTGTGGAACACTTTACCCCAGCTGTGCTGACATGTCTGATCTCAGAGGAGAGGATACTCTTGGTCCTAATGAAACCGATGAGCAGGGGGAGGGTTTTGATTGGGGGGGACTTCCCTTATCTGAGGAGAAGGGGGGAGGGAAAGGGGGAAGAGAATGGGAGGGTGGGACCAGTGGAGCAGAGGGTGGGGGCTGCAATCTGGATGTATAATGAATGAATGAATGTATAGATAGATAGATAAATAATAAATAAATAAATAAATAAATAAATAAATAAATAAATAAATAAAGTGTAATTTACATATCTCAAAAAGGCAAAATGAAGAATTCAGGAACACAATTCCCTTTGAATTTTTACTCAAAATTTTATGTAAATCTCACATAATTAAACTATCACTAAAAATACATTTAAAAATAAAATAAAAAAGAAAACACACCACATCAAGTTATAACTTTTAAGTGCAGAAATGTGAATATATACTGGCCCCCATGCACATATGCACACCCATATCAATGCACATATATACCACACGTGCATACACACGCAAACACAGAGAGAGAGAGAGAGAGAGAGAGAGAGAGAGCGAGAGAGAGCACAACTGAAAGTAAGAAGTGGTAAGAAAAATAAATAAATTAGGAAAGAAGGAAAGAAAGAAAGAAAGGAATGAATGAATAAAACTGGGAATGCCAAAGTATTTAGGAAGAAGAGATTTATTACAAATACTAATTACCTTCAAATATTTAATAAGTCTAGAATATTAAAACTCTGGTAGAATGACAATTACTACTAGAATAATGATGAGATCAGCTAGAGATGTATGTACCCATTGGATCACTCTACCAGCATTCAAATTATTCATTTAAAATTTGATTTTGTTAAAAAAAAGCTGTTGAAAATTTAGTTAAATTACATTGGGTGCCATTTGTAGAAAAATATTAATTAAATTATTTACTAATATTTATATTATGTTTAATTGGTTCGGCAGCCATTAATTCTTATTCTGCCATTATAAATGAGTACACACAGACACCACATGGATTTTCACAAGCCTTGGCCTGAATTGAGCAATCTTGGGCCATCTAAGCTAACTCATAATTATATTACCTAAATATGACCCCATATATACATACATCCCCTTGGACTGCCATTCTCCATGATATGATGATGTTCCTGGCCATGTGGAATGAGGTTCTTTTTTCTAACCCATGGTGTGTGTCCTCCTTCTTCCTGCTCCTGGCTGGAATGTATTAATCCTCTGTCCAAAGTGCAGGCTTTCTGTTCTAATCTCAGGAAGTCCCACCTTTCTTTGTCTTTGCTCAATCTCAGGCCTCAGCATTTATTTAACCAATCAGAGACAATGTAACAGACAGCAAACACAATCAATTAACATTTAGAATGCTTAACACTACCCCATTAAATTTTCAACCAAAAGAAATGCAAATGTTGATGAAGGTACTTATCCATACATTGTATTTATTTTAAATGAATAAACATATCATGATTGACAACATAATTACATAATCTCACATGTTTAAACAGTTGTTGCACTGAATAAATGACAGAATATATAATAAAGTATCTTCTAACACTGTAAATTTCAAGCAAACTTGTTACTTAGAGATATAACATGGATTGTTCTATGGCAGATGTGAAGATCAGAGGATAGGTTTTTGGAGTTGATTCTTTCCTGGAACCTTTACTTCCAAGGGTCGAACTTAGGTTAATAGACCTATGCAAACAAGGGCCTTTAACCACAAAACTGTGAAGAGATGGAGTCTTTAATTCTTGTTTACAAAAATTTTACATCTATTACTGGAGCAGTGTTTTGAGATTTGACAGCTTACTTATTTCCTATAATTGACTGTTCTATTTTATACAATTTAAGGGTCCTTCTCAATTATTCATTTATTTATTGAATGGTGCCTGGCATTTACCCTAGGGTTACACACATGCTCCACTAAAACTGTGTCCTGGGGGTAATCCCTCAGCCTGTAGTGTTATTTATATCATGAACTGATTTTATGCAGTTGAGAAGAATTCATGATTTGGAATGACCTAAGTTATCATTAAACTCTGCATTTTTGATGACATGAATAAAGAATCAGTCTTTACCTCATACCCTCCAAATCTCTAAAGACATACTACATGTGTCACTATAAGATATTAACGTGATTTCTCATCATCTCTATTCTGAATTTAAATATCTTTTGCAGTCAGCATTTCTGATAACCGAGTGAGATGCTCATGTATTATCTAAAGGGATGTCTATACTAAAATATTACAAAACTAGAATTGAAAGGTTACCCTAGTATAGTCTTTTTTTTTTAATGTAAGAATATTTGGCAAACTGTAGCACTTTTTCAAAAATTTCATGTGCTTGGTGAGGATTTCTGATTCTTAGCATATGAAAACCTTTTTGATAAATTGTGACTTACTTTTATATAATAGGACAGATTTCATACAGCTAAGACTCTGGATCTCTTTTTCAGTCCGTCTTTAATTTTATTTCATCTTTTCTTTAGCAAATTTAAAGGAACATGTAGTATGTTGAGGAAACTGGTAGCAGCATGTGGATTGTTAGGTATTTAAGCATGAAGCTTCTCAATTTCTTTGTTTGTTTGTTTTTAAATAAATAGATGGTTGTTGATGGAATGGTAGATAGTAACTTTAACATAAGGACCCTAGACTATCACAAATGATCATAGTAGCATAGGACATATATGTTAAATGTAGATGTAAGTATTTTATGTGGAATTATGCTTGCTTTATTTTATTTGTCATCTTTCAGGCAGTCCCAAAAGAATCATCAATAAATAATCAATCCTTCAATATAAAATCATTTATTTCTGTGGAATATGATGGTTTAAAAACATAGTTTTCTCCAAAATGATTACTTTGCCAAGCAAAAGTGCACCATCTCCTCAGAGAGCCCAGCAACTCAAGGCTGGAAATGTAATTTGTTTGCACGGCTCAATGAAATGAACAAACTTAGAATAGTGTTTAAGCAATGAAAAATAGAACAAATTAAAATGGAAATATACGGAGTATGCTATGTTCTTTGATTGTCAACCCCTCTTCCAATTGTAAAGCAATGTAACCATTTGTTTTTAATCCTATTATTTTTATGAAAACAGTATCTAACTCATTTTGTATGAAGGAGGGAATCTTGAAAAGAATAGAACTTTCCCCTGAAGTGAAAAAACTGGGTAACTATTTAACTATGATTTGTTTGTTGATTTAATTCTGTCCTCTATCATAACCTAATTGGCGATGATTTGAAAAGAAAATTGGCAAGGTATGCATGTCAATAACTGGAGAGCAGCCTGATATTTCATGTTTTGTTTTCATTTACCAAAAATAGATTTTTTTCATACAATATATTTCCTGCTCCCTACTCCTCCTAGTTCCTACCCACCTCCCCTCCCAACTAGATTTACAGCTTTCAGTCTCTTGAAAAAAAGATAAAAAGGCATCTGAGGAACAATAATAAAATAAAAAATCAAAACCAAATGAATCAGAATGTGTAAAAGCAAACGAATAAACAAAAAAGTGACCAAAAAAAAAAAAAAAAAAGGCACAAGGAACACATACTCTGGAAGCCACAAACTAGAAAATATAATGTATAAGCAAAACTTTGTAATGTAGAAAACAAAAACAAACAAACAAAACCTCCCTGCCTTAACATAATTGTTAGGTTTCAAACCTGGGCAACTGGCAGTGGTGTCTATTTATCATATCAAAGCAGACCCAGCAGACAGTTTCTCCCTGCAACTTTCAGCCTACTTGTTATAGGGTATGGCTGGAATACCACACCCTCTACCTTGAGCTCTCCAGCCCAGGGGGAAGGGTTGCTCTTCCCTATATAATTCAGCCATTTTGGTTGCCTGTTCTTTCTGTTCCTTTGGGTCACCTAGCTCCTACACTTGGTTTACCTGTCTCCTCTCCTTCTTCCCCAGGACTCTCTTGAAATGATCCAAGGGTTATGTACACTCTGGACTCTTCCCTGAGGTTGCTAACTTTCCCTATGCCTTCCCACATGTCTATAATAAACTTTCTCCTCCACTATACTAGGAGTAGTCACTGTCATTTCCTTTCTTTTTTCTTTTTATTTCTTTTTTTTAAATACTTTATATTTTTTTCTTCAAGTTACATCTCAGTAACAAACCCCACCCTATTCCCCCTTCCTATCCCGCCCTTCCACCCTTTTCCCCCCAGAAGTTTCCCCTTTCAGTCCAACAGATGGTTCCTTCTCTTATAAGAGTAAGTATTATACAAAACAATAGATATAAATATGCCACATTTATGAGAGTTAAATGGCCCAGTATACCTTTCCAATGTCCAGTTTATACATATTTGGCCCCTGACTTTAACATTCTACTATCTAGCCAACTCCATGAGTTTAAAGGTCTATATGTGACTCAACATTCATACTATCTTGCAACACACTTTTAAGAGTATCTTCTTAGATCTATAACACCCTCTTGATTCGTAAACAATTCAAAATTTAACTATGAGACTCTAGCTGTCTATTCTTCAACCACCTCAGAGACCTGAGAGGGATAAATATATTTGCTTATATAGGAAGTGCAGGGCCTGCAGCTTCCAAAACTAAGAAAGAACATACCAATGACTGCCTGGACAGTTCCCATTTTCTCTCCATACATTCCAGCATCAGTCTTCAGCCTTTGGGTCCTGTTTCTCTGACAGACATTTGTTGTAGAGCAGGGATTATGAAGGACTTACCTACCCTGTCTTGGCAGAGTTAGGCTGTCAACTTCCCTGCTACCAAGTTTTGTCCTTTTTGGACAGCAGTCTGTCTGCAGTTGGTGCAAGGGGTTTTTTCATGCCAAGAGAAAGGCTTGCCACTAATTCAACCATCTTACAGTGGAGGTTCTTCGATGCTTATCTTCTACTTGGAGTAGAATAGGGGGTGCTGTCAGGCGCTGATATGTCTCAATATCAAAAAAATCTTGATTTAAGATAACATCTTTGAATGCCATATTCTGCAGATCTCTTGGGGTTTTTGAAGATGCCCTATCCATCTCTTGTATTTAGATAAGCAAATGTTGCTTGTCTCTTAGCAACTTGATTACTGGGTAGTTTAGAGAATATCTGTGATAGACTGTCATAGTAGCTAACAAAGTGACATGTTTGCATGACTAGGAGTTTGTTTTAACTAACCTAGACCGTTTTAGACGGTTGGTATCAAGAGGTCAGAGCTTCACATTTTATTTTTAAATATCTCTAGGTATGATACCATTAGGAAGCGTTACCTTTAAATTTGTATCAATATACAAAGATCTATTCAATTATGGTTAAATATAGTCTTAATTATGTATCAATATACCAAGATCAATGCCTAAGTAGCCCAATATAATCTTAATATTACGTCCATATGCAAGGGTCAATACCATTGTGGCCAATTATAATCTTAATTTTGTATCAATATACAAAGATCAATACCGATGTAATCCAATACAATCTTATCGTTCCAGGAGAATCGAAGTGTCCATTAGGGGAGCCCGGGGACGGCTGGACAGCGGATTCCTCAGCAGAGAGCAGAATCAGGCACCAAGGAGGACGAGTGACCCAGTTGATTCTACCTGGCAGACTTCCTCAATAGCTGTCTCCATCGGGGGCCTGCAACCACCACAGCAATCCAATGTCACTGGGACCACTCAGCTCTACACAATGCCCCAGCAGGAACCTCAGTGAAGTCTGAAAGATCAGCTTCTGCCTACAAACCTCTTAGGTCATCTAAACAGCTGAGAACAGAAGGACTGAACATAAAAGGAGTGTACTAACATTTTTAATCATCTTTCCCATTTGGGTTCGGGACCCAAACAGGTCTACTACGACCCAAATCAGCAGGAAGTCACTTTAAGAGAGCGACGTCCTATGCCCAGTGAATGGGGAAGGTGTTTCTCCGCCCTTCTTTTAGGTTATTTGAAGGATAACTGAAAACTCTGATATGTAGGGGAAGAGACTACAAGCTGATAAATGGTCCTGTCTTAATGGGTTTTGGAGGTTAGCCCCAGGGAATTCCTACTTTTCCTTTTCTGTATCCTTCTTCCTCTCCTATGTAGGAGTGCATGGGCTTGAGAAAAATGAGATATAGACATAGCACAGGAAGGTCCAAGAAGAAGGGGCAGATTATTGAATATGCCCTTATACCTTTGTATATTGATACAAAATTAGTAGTTTATTTGGCTAAAGTGGTATTGACCATTGTTTATTCTTTTTATTTCTTTTATTTAATTCATTAGGTGGCAAAACCTGGGACCCGTTAAGGCCATTCCTTTTCTTTCTTTCTTTCTTTCTTTCTTTCTTTCTTTCTTTCTTTCCTTCCTTCCTTCCTTCCTTCCTTCCTTCTCTCTTCCTTCCTTCCTTTCTTTCTTTCATTATGAAAAAGGAACCTTCAGAATAACCATTGAGTTTAGGTTTTTTTTGACTATCTACAGCTGGACATGGGCCAATCCTTAAGGGTGTTCTGTTTTCCCAATAAGATTCAGTTGTCAAGAACAAGAATTTATTTTTCATTTCCAAGTGACTATGATAGCTTGATACCATTGCAAGTGACTTTGGTAGCTTCTGAGTTAAAATATGGGTATGTGTTAGTTCACTGAGGATGAGCTTCTCTAGTTCCATCATTTGCCTGAAAATTGCATGATTTCATTGTTTCTGATGGCTGAGTAGTATTCCATTGTGTAGATGTACCACAGTTGGTTTTTTTTTTTTTAATCTATCCCTTGGTTAAGGGACATGTGGGTTGTTTCCAGTTTCTAGCTATTATGAATAAGGCTGCTATGAACATAGATGAGGAAACATTTTTGTGGTTTGGTGAGGAATCATTTGGATGTATATGCAGAACTGATATGCACATGGCATCTATTCACTTATAGTCGGATTTTAGCCATATAGTACAAGCTAACTATACTACAACCAATACACCAAAGGGAACAAGAATATACTTTGTTACCTGTCAAGGAGATACTTTGCCCTAGTGATGCTGCCTTGCAGGCCCCCAGTATATGAGGATGCTCTTGGCCCTCATATGACTGCTGAACTGGGGCAGAGGACTGATATGTAGGGACACACCAGTCCAGAGGAGTGGGATGGAAGTGATAGGGGATAGAGACTGGGAGTGGTGGGAAGAGGGCACTGTGATGGAGATGTAACCTGAAGTAATAAATAAACATAAAAAAAGAATTTGGGTGTGTGTCCTCCTCTCTTTCACCTCTAGAACCCCATCTGGGTTAGACCTGAGCAAGCCTGTTCTTCAGTCTCTGTGAGTTAAGATATGCACCAGCCCTCTTGAGGGTGCAAATCAAACTCTAGAAGGGCTTGATATCTTTTGTCTTCTATCCCCTCTGGCTGTTATACTCTTAGTCCTTTTTCTTCTACAGGGTTTTCTGAACCCTGAGGAGAGGAAGTTGATGGAGACATTGATTTTAGAGCTCAGTGTTCAAAGTCTCTCCTTTATGCATAATATCTTGCTGTTGGTTTCTGTATTCATTCCCTCTGCTTCAGGAGGAAGCTTCTCTGATGATGGCTGAGAAAGACACCCATCTATGAGTATAGTGCAGTGTTGTTAGAAGAAGTCATTTTGTTACTATGCTCCTTTAGAACAACTGTAGTATTTAGTTTTCCCTACATCCCTAACTTTTCTTGTCTCAAGATCTGCTCACCCAACTAATATTGAGTTTGAGTTCACCTCCATGAAGTGGGTCTTAACTCAAATCAGATATTAGTTGGTTAGTCCAACAAGCTTTTTAGCCCTATTGTACACATGGAGCAGGCAGGTAACTCTTGCAGATGGAAGAGTTTGTAGCTGTGCTGGTGTCTATGTTTCTCTTTTTGCAGCCTGCAGAGTACTTTACAGTACTATGAATGTAGATGTGAATGATCTAGGTAGGCACCAGGTCTACTTCTCCATATTCAATATGTGATGTAGGTGTTGTCTTCAGCAATAGGGCCTTGTTGTCAATTTGTGGAGAGTCACAAATAGCCCTGGAAATAGGCTAGTTGGCTTCTCAGCAAATTTCTTTGGCCCAAAAATCTTTTAGTTCTAATACATTTCTGGTACTTGAAGCTTCATTCAGTGATAAGAGATGTGCAACTTGAGCTGTTTGCCTCTTTATCTGGTGATTTCATTTAGAAAACTTCTATCTATGTAGAAGTTTTTATCTATTTAGAAGTTCTATCTATATATAATTATCCTATATTGTAGGAAGGAATATGACTATTTTAGAAGGATTATTTCTCCTCGAAGCCATACTTTTTAAGTGATTCACTAGTTGATACTATTTAAAGAGTATAAAGCAAATAACAGTTTGCTTATGTAACGAACTGAGACAAAGACTTAATTTGAAGCATAGAAACAATGGACAAATTGATCCAAATTCCAAAGAGAATCCAGTCAAAGCTTTTAATGATCGTTCTTTTGTATGTTAATAAACTTACTAAATACAAACAAACAAATGAAATAAGACTTAATAGGTAAATAGTCTATTCTTAAAATAATGAAGAACTGAAATATTTGGATGAATACAAAATTCTTAGTGTCAAATATGGGGCTGCAGTTGTGTAAGATTTCATGCCTGTCAGGTGTGTGTGCTCTGCTCTAAAAATTTGATAAACAGCTTTGATACCAGACATCAGTTTATTACTTTTGTTATTTTACTAGACCCCTAAATTCTTGGTTCCTCATTTGTAAACTGTAATAGTGAAAATTCAAACCTAGAAAATCACTTTAGGAACCAAATAATATTATCAGTATAAAGTGGTATAGTAAAGCAAAACAAAACAACAATAAAAAAACCCAATTAGGTGAAAATGGCATTATATGTGGAAGGTAGTGGAGGTGGGGTGGCACAGGCCATTAATCCTAGCACTCTGGAGACAGAGGAGGCAAATCTCTGAGTTTAAAGCCAGCCTGGTCCACAGAGCAATTTTCAGGACAGCCAGGACTAAACAGAGCAAACCTGTCTTTAACTGCCCACACACATTCCCCTCTCCCCTCAAAACAAGAAAGAAAAAGAAAATGGAATTATACTTCAAATGTACATAGTTTAAAGGTCTTTCCACACTGATGTGAGAATTACCTATTTTTTCCCTTTAGGCAGGACAAAGGTGTGTACTGAAAGTTCTTGTTTAAGAACCTAAAAGAATAACCCTGTTTTCACATCAATCTTTTTCCAAAGCCATGATACTATCATAATACTCAAGTAGAAACACATTAAATGTTTTGCTAGTGAACTGTTCTTTATAAAATGACATCATGATCAATCCTCTACATCTGTGACTAACATTCCCAAAGTATCATTTTATCTCTGCTTAAGAGCAAATGTCATTCCATTAAAATGAGTCTTTTTAGTAGGATCCTTTATATTGAAAACTTTTCAATGTAAGTCAATGCTATTCTGCATTCTTGTGGTATTCTAGTGCAACAATTGTATTCTTTTATGTGGTCAGAATGTCCTAAACAAAAGTGAATTATGGGCAACCATCCATTGTGTGTTCATGGATTCAGTTCATCTGCTTATGTGTTATTTGCAATTGGACAGGTATATCTCTAAATTTATGGTTTTCATCTTTAAAGGAGCAATGAAAAATTGTATCAATCTTATGGAATACCTATAAGGACTGAAAAGTTCACACATCTCTTTGGAATTACCTTGTTTATAAGAACAATGAAAGTTAACGCTTCCTTTATTTTCATTCTTATCTGTAATAATCCATGTGGATGCTTAGATGATTAACAATTTTTTTTTTGCTCTGTGAAAACTTTAATTGTAAACTCACCTTCACAAATGCACATGCACACACATACAAACACCTATATACCTCTTCATATTCTTTTTATGGCTACATAATGTTTTATTTCTTTGTTCCTGAGTATGACAATCATTTCTATATTATTGTATTTTACTTACCTTATGGGCATACAAGTAGACAAAACTATTTTAATGGACCATAAATGGGGTACATATAAAGTGAAGTGCAGCTCATCCAGTGGTTTCTCCAAAGAATACATGCCCATTTTAAAAAGATATATATGGGTGCTTTGCCTGTGTGCATGCTTGTATACCAGGAGAGGATACCAGATCTCATTATAGAGAGTTGTGAGCCACCATATGGTTGCTGGGAATTAAACTCAGGATGTCTGGAAGAACAAGCAGTGCTCTAAACCTCTGAGTGATCCCTCCAGCCCCTAGATGCTCATTTTTCAATTAAAAAACATTAAATACCAATATACAGAGACTTCTTGGCATTTTTATGGAAGAATATAGGAAAAAGGATGGAAAAACATTATGTATAAACTTGGAGAAAACTTAAATTATTAATAAAAACATATACAATAATAATCAGAATAGGAATTTTCCTGTAACTATTCTTATGTTGATTTTTGAGTATTTTTATTTTCAGTAAGGAAAATTATGCATTAAAAAAGTCATCAAAATCTACCACTCTGTAACCCATCTACCCATATGTAATTTTCTTTCTCCTGCAGGTGCTGAAAATCTCTTTATGATTCCATGGTATATTAATTCTACACTTTTCATAGAAGATGATGATTTTGTAGCTCACTTTGCTACTAAAATGTTTTCTAACATGTTCTTTTCGAATTCTCTGTCACATTCTTTAATGTCAAGTTCAGTGGTTAATTCTCAGTTGTCTTTGTATTTAACTTGTTTATAGTATGGGACAATAAGCTTATAGCTCTCACCTTGATATGAAACCTTGAAATAATAACACATGTTTTACAGTTTAACATATAGCACCCCCAAAATGACATATGACTGATATTATGATATATAGTACATATTTGGAAACATTTTAATTAAATTCATCAGCCAGTTATTTATGTAATATATTTTACTATATACTTTAAATTAAAATTTTAATTAATTTAATTTATTTTAATAACTATAAAGCATCAATGATAAATAAAAGATAAGACTAACCTTCATTTGAAAAAAAGTTATGTGAAAAATTCAATATATTCTGTGTCTAAATATAATTCTCTCTCTTTTTTCTGTAGTTGTGTGTGGGGTATATGTGTGTGTGTTGTAATGGATTAAACCCAGGATCTGATATATGCTAGCTAGGCAAGTATTCTGTTGGTTATACATCTCATCTGCTATTGATTTTAAGTAATAAATATGACACAAAATTGGAAACCAACAAAGAAATTTCTCTACTACTTATTAATTTAGACCTACCCCAGGGCCTTCCTTTTAGTCAAGCAGCTGTCTTTACACTCTTATTACGAGAGGAAAATGCCCATGAGCTTTCCTTATATCTGGGAGTTTTCTGTTCTAATCCTCATAGAAACTCTGGGGTAGAAACAAAGTTAATATCTTACAATATTTTTGGTCTATATAGTCATTTCATTGGCTAATTTGTGGACTTTAGTATTTCATATATAACTCCACGCAATTTTATGTATAGTAAGAAGACTGAATTTGGTACAACTATGTTGCTTATTTTTTCTTACAAATTTTAGACTGTTTTTCCTGTAAAATATACAATGTTTATAAAACATATTTGTAATAACTTCTTAAATCAATGGAGTGTCTGTATTCTAAATATTCAGTAAGTTCTTAAATAGCATACAATCATTTTTGTTAACTGTACATATTATTTAGATCAGAATATATGTTATATAGGACATGTTTTCTCTACATTCTCCAATGTCCAGAGAATTTGCTTTGAAAGATCAGATTTACTACTTTTCTTGTATTTAAAAGTATAGTTAAATGATTATGTGACCTGGATTTTAATCTTACAAATGAAATGATTTTTATTAGATATAAAATCAAGGCAGTTGGAATATGTGTTCACTATTTTACAATATTAACTTATTATCATTACAATTTTCCAATGTAGGAATGTATGCTCACTCCCAGGCCTTAAATTAATCATACTTTCTGACTTAGACTTTCCAGTCCTGAGATGACAAGCATGTGCCATCATATCTGGCTCAGGAACATTATCACACTAACAAGATATATTAGATATTATTTTAATATCATGTTTCAAATTCCACTTTCCAGAACTGAGGCCAATGCTTGTCATGGCCCATGTGAAATGTAAGAAAGTACTTTGGGGATTGTAAGAAGCAAACATAATATCAAGGCTGAACACTCCAAGAGCCAGGAAGAGGCAAATTCCATGTTCACTTTTTCTAGCTATATCTTCATTTACTTTGGGCTTTCTGCCTAAGGCCTAGATCCTAATCCTCACCATGATGCTGACATGACTAGGCATTGGGATTTCAGCAACTGAACTACTGAAAGTGGGGAGGCGTGGCAGACACATACATTCATAACATAGTCCTCTTGCTTATTGCCAACATTTGAAAGCATTCGTATATTCATGATTTAAGACAGGAGATAATGTAGGAAAGAAGCAAGGAAAAGTAAAATTGATCCCAACAAAGGGACAGAGCTTTACAAATATCTAGGGAGAACTTGCCAGGTATGAGAACTTGGAGAATAAGGAACTTTTGGTAGTTATGTTCTTTTTTTTTAACATTTATTTATTACTCCAACTTATGGAATCAAAAGGAAGTTTCCTCATCTATATTCATAGCAGCCTTATTTGTAATATCTAGAAACTGAAAACAACCTAGATGTCCCTCAACCGGTGAATGGATTAAAAACTGTGGTACATCTACACAATGGAATACTACTCAGCTATCAGAAACAATGAAATCATGTAATTTGCAGCCAAATGGAAGGAACTAGAGAAGCTCATCCTGAGTGAGCTAACCCAGACTCAGAAGGATGCACATGGCATCTATTCACTTATAGTTGGATTTTAGCCATATAGTACAGGATAACTATACTACAACCAATGCACCAAAGGGAACATGAACATAGACTTTTTTTTCCTGTCAGTGAGACACTTTGCCCTAGTGGTGCTGCCTGTAGGCCCCCAGTGTATGAGGAGGATCTTGGCCTTCATATGACTGCTGAAATGGGGCGGGGGACTGTTATGTAGGGACATTCCACTGCAGAGGAGTATGATGGAAGGGATGGGGGTAAAGGGTGAGAGGGTGGGACTGGGAGGGGCAGAAAGAGGACACTGAGATAAAGATGTAACCTGAAGTAATAAATATTTTTTAAAACTTTACGTCTCCATTACTGCCCCCTCCCTCCAACCCTTCCTGGTCCCACCCTCAACCACCCATCCTATCCTTCTGGTGTGAGTTGCCTCCGCATATAAGTCTCCTTCAAATCTTTAGTCACATGAGGTCTTAGAGCTTCCTCTTGCACAGGGGACATACATGGCAGCTCCACTAGGGTGGAGTGTCCCACTAACAGGTAACCAAGCCCATTTCCTGTTCATTTAGGTCTATTGATTGTAGGATGGTTATCCTGTACAATATGGCTAAAATCTAGTTATAAGTAAACATATGTCATGTCCATATTTCTGAGTCTGAGCTAGTTCAATCATGAAAACATTTCTAGTTCCATCCATTTGGGTGCAAACTGCATGATTTCATTGTTTCTGATAGCTGAGTAGTATTCTATTGTGTAAATGTACCACAGTTTTTTATCCATTCTTGGTGAAAGTCATCTGGATTGTTCCCAGTTTCTAGCTACTACAAATAAAGTTGCTATGAACATTGTTGAGGCAATGTCCTTGTGGATTGGTGAGGAATCTTTTGAATATATGCCCAGAAGTGGTATGGCTGTGTCTTGAGGTAGAGCTATTCCAATTTTTCTAAGATATCGCCAGACTGAATTCCATAGTCATTGTACAAGCTCGCACTCCCACCAGCAATTGAGAAGTGTACCCCTTTCTCTACAACCTTGTCAGCATATTGCTGTCTTTTGAGTTTTTTATCTTAACCATTCTAAAAGGAGTGAGATGGAATCTCAGTTTTCATGAGTTGGATTTCTCTGATGATTAAGCATGCTCAGCATTTCTTCAAGTGTCTCTCAGCCCTTTTAGATTCCTTTTTTGTGAATTCTCAGTTTAGCTCTGTTCCTCATTTTTTGATTGAATTATTTGCTTTGTTGGTGTTTAATTTCTTGAGTTCTATATAAATTTTGGATTTTAATGCTCTGTCAGATGTGGGATTGGTAAAGATCTTTCCCCAATCTGTATGTTGGTGTTTTGTTCTAATTACAGTGTCCTTTGTCTTACAGAAGCTTTTCAGTTTCATGAGGTCCCATTTTTTGATTGTTGGTCTTAGGGCCTGAGCTATTGGTGTTCTGTTCAGGAAGTTGTCACCTGTGCCAATGAGTTTGAAGCTTTTCCCCACTTTCTCTTCTATTAGATTTAGTGTGTCTTGTTTTGTGTTAAGGTCTTTGATCCACTTGGACTTAAGTTTTGTACAAGGTGATAAGTATGGGTCTAATTTCATTCTTTTACAAGTGGACATCCAGTTGGACCAGCACCATTTGTTGAAGATGCTGTCCTTTTTCCATTGCGTGGTTTTGGCTTCTTTGTCAAAAACTAAGTGACCATAGGTGTGTAAGTTTATTTCTTGATCTTTAATTTGATTCCATTGATCAACTTCTCTATTTCTATACCAGTATCATGCTGTTTTTATTATGTGTAGTATATTTTGAAATTAGGGATGGTGATACCTCCAGATGTTGTTTTATTGTACAGGATTGATTTAGCTATTTGGAGGTTTGGTGTTTTTTTTTTTCCATATGAAGTTGAGAGATGTTCTTTCAAGGTCTGTAGAGTATTGTTTTGGTATTTTGATGGGAATTGCATTGAATCTGTATATTGCTTTTGGTAGGATGGCCATTTTTATTAAGTTGATCCTACCTATACATGAACATGGGAGATCATTCCATCTTCTGATGTCTTCTTCACTTTCTTTCTTCAAGGACTTGAAGTTCTTGTCGAATAGGTCTTTCATTTGCTTGGTTAGAGTTACCCCAGGTATTTTATATTATTTGTGTCTATTATTAAGGATGTTGTTTCCCTAATTTCTTTCTAAGCCCATTTATCTTTTGTGTAAAGAAGGGCTACCAATTTTTTTTTTTTTTTTTGGTTAATTTTGTATCCAACTACCTTGCTGAAAGAGTCTATCAGCTGTAGGAGTCCTCTGATGGAATTTTTGGGTTCACTTACATATGCTATCATATCATCTGTGAACAGGGATAATTTGACTCTTGGAAAGGCATGTATGTTCTTACCAGATTACAGGAACATAGTAAGACTTTATTGATTCTTGTGAAGTGCTGAGAACTGAGAGTGTCAGGTTATGTATTTCGTATTTATTTTCCTGATATATATTGATTGTTTACTCTTTTACCTTTCTTTAAATGGCTATTACAGCATTGTCACTATAAAGTTCTTACCATCAAAGACAATTTATTGCTTTGTCTCTCTTCAAAATAAATCTTGAGTTTGAGAATATTTTATAATTCTATTCTCTATTTATCTATCTGTCTTTCTTTCTGTTTATATTCTACCATCTATCTATTATCTGTCTATATACCTATTATCTATCAATCATCCATCTCTCTACTATTCATCTGTCTTTCTATCATCTATCTGTCTATCTATCTATCATCTATTTATCTATCTACTCTATCAGCTGTCTATTTATCTATCATCTATGTGTCTATCTATAACCTCTATGTATGCTGTGGGATTCTGAGAACAAGCTACAGGAATGCTTTTTCTATTCCCACTGTGGTATCCTGACTTTGAACTCAGGTCATCAGGTTCAGTGCCAAGCACTCTTACTTATGGAGCCATTTCACAGGCCCTTGAGGGTGTTTTAACCCATGTACTGTTAAAAGGTTTATATTTTTTTCAAAGACTTTAAATCTCTTTATATTTCCACATAGGGAAATATACCTACAATCACATTTGTTAAATCCCTTGGCTGGAAAGTGATTCTTTCATATGTAAATCAGGTTTTGAGGTATCTTAAAAGAACGACACATAATTACTTTCTGAGTCAATATTTCATCATTTTTGTTATGGATACTCTCACAGTTTTACCTTTTCTACTTGTTCATTGTCTTCATTTTTCTTTTAACACTTGTCCATTTGGCTCCTGTCTATTTGAAGTTCTTCTTTCCTAATGTCATCTCACCTCTAGTTCTGTGTTTTGGACAGCTCTAACTTGTCCTTTAATCAGCAATTTCTTCATATTGTGTGTGCATACGTATTTTTAGTGTTCTACATATTCAAAGAATGTTTGGAGGCGTCACTTTCTGTGATCCGGCACTATACATCTTAGTATGTCACACATGTCCATTTTCATTAATTTCTCCATAGTGCAGCATCCACTGCCTAGTGCTCTAGAACAGTAAAACGTCTTTCCAAAACATAGACTAAAATGCTTGCGTAAATCTTTGAAGCATAATTACTGAAATCACTGGCAGGGAGATGGACTTACATGAAAATTCTAAAGGAACCACCTTCTTGTCTATCATCACTGCTTGTGTTCCAGTGGGAGCTGAGCAAAGAGAAGATGTTCTTTTCCATGGAGCTGTTCTTTCCACCTACAATGCCAATGACAGATGGAATGGTTTAGAAGTTGACATTCCTAGCTTGCTCTGTCCCATGTATTCTCAACTTCCAAGGACTAGCTGATTCAACACATGTACACCAAAATAACTCATCTGTCTATATGACTATTTTCTCAATTCTCAGTGATTAAATGTGGAGTCAGTTTTCTTTCATGTACTAATTAAAAGGCATTTCAGTCTGTCTTTGTATGTTTTATAAAAATAAAAAATAAAAAAGGAACTTTGGGGACGTAATTGCACTTCCAGGAATATGACTATGATGTTCTACTTTTATAACAAATTAATCTTATCACAATATTTCAAGGAAATTATATTAGGTTTCTGTTTTGACTTATGAGGCACTCACTGTAGAAGCTGGAAACTGAAGTTGAGACCTCATAGGAAGAATACGTACTTTCCTAATCACTGAGCCTTCTCTGCAGTCCTCCGCCATTTAGCATACCACAAAGTGAGTGTCCTCTGGGGATACTCAACTTTCCTAAGATCATTTAGCTCTTCACATCTAATTGAGAATTTAAAATTAGACCAGCACATACACAGCCTGACTAGCATTTAGTAAAAGCACAGTTAAAACACCACAAAGGAAAGAGAACACACTTCATCCCAGAAATACTATTATATGCATATGGAGTGTCCTTTATGTGCATACACAGCTCAAAAAATAAACAGCTTGTGAATTATCAAGAAATACATAACACACATATACACACAGTATGTTAACCTTGAGAAGTGAGGTAGTTTTAGGAAAAATGTAATTTAAACAGCAAATTTTATTCAATCATATTCTAAAATGGGACACAAATTGTCTTCATGGGGTGTATATGGCATGAGAAAATATTGCAGATGCTTCTTGCACATGATAAGGGATTATTTTTGATTAAGGGTAAAAGAAGCAATGCAGTAGATTCATATGATGCTAAGAACATGGAAAAAAAAAGGAAAAAAAAACATAGAGAAAAAAAAAGTTCCGGAGTTCTACAGTATAGTACAATGTCTGTAGTTGGAAATATATTGTTTTCTTCAAAACTGAAAAAATTTGGATGACTTGTTACTGTTCTCTACTTCTACAACCATTTCTGATTCCAGGGATCAGACTTCTGTTGTCCAAATTAGTGGTACATGGTTTACCTGATGAGCTAACTCTGACTGTCTTTTTGCTAATTTATTGTTTTCTATGTTTACCAAGAGTTAAAGAACCCACAACATTTCTTCCAGATCATTTTTTTCTTTCATTTTTTATTTCTTCAAGTTACATCTCAATCGCAGTCCATGCCCTATTCCCCCCTCCAGTCCCACCCTCCCACCCTCAACCCACCATCCGCTTCCCTTTTTTTTTAAGTTTAAGGTATATCTTATTTTCCCCTACACTTTCCCCTTTCAGTCCAACAAATGGCTCTTTCTCTTATAATAATAAATACAATACAAAACAACAGAGGTAACTGGGCCACAGTTATGAGGGTTATATGGCTTAGCTTATATTCCCAATGTCCAGTCCATATATATTTGGCACCTGACTTTAACATTCTACTATCTAAACATCTCCATGAGTTTAAGGTTCTATATCTAACTCAACATTCATACTAACTTGCAACACAATTTTAAAAATATCTTCTTAGATCTATAACAATCTCTTGACTCCTAAACAATTCAAAATTTAATTATGAGACTCTAGCTATCTGTTATTCAACCACCTCAGAGACCTGAGAGGGATAAATATATCTGATTTTATAGGAAGTACAGGGCCTGCAGCTTCCCAAACTAAGATATGACATACCTGTGGCTGCCTGGACAGTTCCCATTTTCTCTCCATACATTACAGCATCGATCTTCAGTCATTTGGCCCCGTTTCTCTGACAGACATTGATTGTAGAGCAGGGGTTATGAAGGACTTGCCTACCCTGTCTTGGCAGAGCTAGGCTGTCAACTTACCTGCTTCCAGGTTTTGTCCTTTTTGGACAGCATTCTGTCTACAGTTGGAGAAAGGGGCTTTTCCTACCAACAGATAGGCTTGCAACTAATTCAATTATCTCCCACTGGAGATTCTTCGATGCTCATCTTCTACTTGGGGTAGAATAGGGGGTGCTGTCAGGAGTTGATATGTCTTGATATAAAAAAATCTAAAGTTATGAAAACATCTTTGATTGCCATATTCTGCAGATCTCTTGAGGTTATTGAAGAGGCCCTATCTATCTCTTATATTAGGGTAAGCAGATTTTGCTTGTCTCTTAGCAGCTTTATTTCTGATTAGCTTAGAAAATAACTATAATAGGCTGCCATAGTACCTAACACAATGACCGGCTTGTATAACTATTAGTTTGCATTTCTTAATTATCCTAAACAGTTTATGACAATTAGTAGTAAAAGGCTAACACATCACATTTCATTATTTATCTTTACGTCCTAACACTTCCATCCAATTTCTCTGGGGTGGGGTGTCCTTATATAGCAGTCCCTCATCTCAATTGAGAGGTCGTATGAGGGCCAAGAGCATCCTCATTCATTGGGGGTCTACGAGGCAGTACCATCACTGAAAAGTGTCTCATTGCCCTGGAGAGAGAACTAAAAAACAAACAAACACTTAAGAAGACAAATAGATAAAAAGAGTAAAAAAAAGAAAAGAAATATAAAAAATATATAATAAATAAATAAATAAAAATAAAAAATAAAAAGTCTGTGTCCAAGTTTCTTTTGGTGTGTTAGTTGTAGTATCAATACCTTCTAATATATAGCTGAAATCCTACTATAAGTGAATAGTTGCCATATGTGTCCTTCTGAGTCTGGGTTAGCCCACTCAGAATGAGCTTTTCTAGTTCCATCCATTTGGCTGAAAATTGCATAATTTCATTGTTCCTGATAGCTGAAAAATATTCCATTGTGTAGATGTACCACAGATTTTAACCCATTCCTCGGTTGAGGGACATCTGGGTTGTTTCCAGTTTCTAGCTATTACAAATAAGGCTGCTATAAACATAGATGAGGAAACTTCCTTATGATTCCGTGAAGAGGCATTTGGGTGTATACCCAGAAGTTGTATGGCTGGGTCCTGAGGCAAAGCTATTCCAAGTTTTCTAAAATATCGCCAGACTGACCTCCATATTAGTTGCACAAGCCTGCACTCCCACCAGCAATGGAGTAGAGTACCCCTTTCTCCACACCCTCGCCAGCATGTGCTGTCATTTGAGTTTTGATCTTAGCCATTCTGACAGGTGTGAGATAGAATCTCAGAGTTGTCTTGAGTTGCATTTCACTGATGGTTAAGGATGTTGAACATTTCTTCAAGTGTCTCTCAGCCATTAGGGTTTCCTCCTTTGTGAATTCTCTATTTAGCTCAGTCCCCCATTTTTTAATTGGATTATTTGGTTTCTTGGCATTTTATTTCTTGAGTTCTTTGTAGATTTTGGATTTTAGCCCTGTGTCAGATGTGGGGTTGGTGAAGATTTTCTCCCAGTCTGTAGGTTGCCATTTTGTTGGAATGACAGTGTCTTTTGCCTTACAGAAGCTTTTCAGTTACATGAGGTCCCCTTTAATTGATTGTTGATCTCAAGTCCTGAGCTGTTGGTGTTCTGTTCAGGAAGTTGTCGCCTGTGCCAATGAGTTCGAGGGTTTCTCCCACTTTTTCTTCTAGTAGATTTAGTGTGACTGGCCTTATGTTAAAATCTTTGATCCACTTGGACTTAAGTTTTGTACAAGGTGATAAGTATGGGTCTAATTTCATTCTTTTACAAGTGTACATCCAGTTGGACCAGCACCATTTTTTGAAGATGCTGTCCATCTTCCATTGTGCAGTTTTGGATTCTTTGTCAAAAATTAGGTGGCCATAAGTGTGTGGGTTTATTTATGTATCTTCAATTCGATTTCGTTTATCTACTGGCCTGTTTCTATACCAATACCATGCTGTTTTTACAACTATTGCTCTGTTGTACAGCTTGAAATCTGTGATGGTGATAACTCCAGATATTTTTTTATTATACAGGATTGATTTAGCTATTCTGGGCTTTTTGTTGTTCCATATGAAATCGAGAATAGCTGTTTCCAAGTCTATTAAAAATTGTGTTGGAATTTTGATAGGAATTGCATTGAATCTATATATTGCCTTTGGTAGGATGGCCATTTTTATTATGTTGATCCTACCTATCCATGAGCATGGGAGATCTTTACATCTTCTAAAGGCCTCTTCCATTTCTTTCTTCAAGGGCTTGAATTCTTCCTGTAAAGGTCCTTTACTTGCTTGGTTAGATTTAATGCCAGGTATTTTATGTTGTTTGTGGCTATTATGAAGGGGGTTGTTTCCCTTATTTCTTTCTCAGCCCATTTGTTTTTTTGTATAAATAGGGCTTCTGATTTTTTTGAATTAATTTTTTATCCAGCCACTTTGCTGAAGGTGTTTATCAGCTGTAAGAGTTCTGTGGTGGAATGTTTGGGGTCGCTTACGTATAGAATCGTATCATCTGCAAATAGGGATAATTTGACTTCTTTGTTTCCAATGTTTATCCCCTTGATCTCCTTTAGTTGTCTCATTGCTCTAGCAAGAACTTCAAGTACTATATTGAAGAGATATGGTGACCCTTGGCTTGTCCCTGAGTTTTGAGGAAATGTTTCAAGTTTCTCTCCATTTAATTTGATGTTGGCCACTGCCCTGCTGTATATTGCATTTATTATTTCTAGGTACGATCCTTGTATGCCCGTTCTCTCCAGCACTTTTAGCATGAAGGGGTGTTGGATTTTGTCAAATGCTTTTTCTGCATCTAGCGAGATTATCATGTGTATTTTTTCTTTAGTCTTGTTTATATGGTGAATGACGTTGATAGATTTTCGTATGTTGAACCATCCCTGCATTCCTGGGATGAAGCCTACTTGATCATGCTGTATGATACTTTTGATGTGTTCTTGAATTCGGTTTGCTAGTATTTTATTAAGTATTTTTGCATCTATGTTCATGAGGGAAATTGGTCTGAAGTTCTCTTTCTTTGTTGGGTCTTTGTGTGGTTTAGGAATCAGGGTGACTATGGCCTCATAGAATGAGTTTGGGAATGTTCTTTCAGATTATATTTTGTGAAAGAGTTTGAAAAGTATTGGTGTTAGCTCCTCTTTGAAGGTCCGGTAGAATTCCGTGCTAAAGTCACCTGGCCCTGGGCTTTTTTTGGTTGGGAGATTTTTAATGACTGTTTCTATTTCCTTAGGGGTTATAGGGCTGTTTAATCTGTTTATCTGATCTTGATTTAGCTTCGGTAGGTGGAATCTATCAAGAAAATTGTCCATTTCACTTAAGTTTTCAAATTTGGTGGAGTATATATTTTTAAAGTAGGAATCAAATATTCTCTGGATTTCCTCAATGCCTGTTGTTATTTCTCCCTTTTCATTTCTGATTTTGTTGATTTGTGTTTTCTCCCTCTGTCTTTTAGTTAATTTGGTTAAGGCTCTGTATATTTTGTTGATTTTCTTTAAGTACCAACTCTTTGTTTCATTGATTCTTTTTACAGTTCTTTTTGTTTCTAAGTTGTTGATTTCAGCCCTAAGTTTGATGATCTCCTGCCTTCTGCTCCTCTTGGGAGTGTTTGCTTCTTTTTTTTTTCCAATTCACCCAGTTTAGCTGTTAATTCGTTAATATGAGCTGTCACAATTTTCTTTTTGAAGGCACTTAGTGCTATGAACTTTCCTCATAGCACAGCTTTCATTGTGTCCCATAGGTTTGGGTATGTTGTGTCTTCATTTTTGTTGGATTTTAAGACGTCTTTGATTTCCTTCTTTATTTCTTCCCTGACCCAGTGGTCCTTTCGTAAAGAGTTGTTCAATTTCCATATGAGTGTAGACTTTCTGTTGATTCTTTTGCTATTGAAGTCCAGCTTTATTCCATGGTGATCTGATAAGATAAAAGGGGTTATTTCAATTTTCTTGTATCTGTTGAGGCTATCTTTGTGTCCAACTATATGGTCGATTTTGGAGGTTCCATGAGGTGCTGAGAAGAAGGTGTATTCTTTTGTATTTGGGTGAAATGTTCTGTAGATATCTGTTAGGTCCATTTGTTTCATGATATCTGTTAGACTCATTATTTCTTTGTTTGGCTTCTGTCTTGATGATCTATCCATCGTTGTGAGTGGGGTGTTGAAGTCTCCCACTATTAAAGTGTTTGGATAGATGTGTGATTTAAGTTTTAGAAGCGTTTCTTTTATAAATGTAGGTGCCTTTGTATTTGGGGCATAGATGTTCAATATTGAGATGTCCTCTTGGTGGATATTTTCTTTAATGAGTATGTAATGCCCTTCTCTGTCTTTTTTATTAACTTCAATTGGATGTCTATTTTGTTTGATATTAGGGTGGCTACTCCAGCTTATTTCCTGGGTCCATTTTCTTGGAAAAATTTTTCCCAGCCCATTACTCTGCGATAGTGTTTATCTTCAATAGTGAGATGTGTTTCTTGTATACAGCAAAAAGATGGGTCTTATTTACGGATCCAGTCTTTAAGTCTGTGTCTTTTTATTGGTGAGTTGAGTCCATGATGTTGGTGGATATTAGTGACCAGGGGTTGTTATTTCCCATTATTTTGGTAGAGCTGGTCGTCTTGTGTTTCTTTTTGTTTAGTTGCTGTGGAGGTTTCTATTTCCTCTGTTTTCTTGGGTGTAGTTATCTTCTCTGTGTTGGAATTTTCCTTCTAGGATCTTCTGTAGGGCTAGGTTTGTGGGGAGATATTGTTTGAATTTGATTTTGTCATGGAATATCTTGTTTTCTCCATGTATGTTGATAGAGAGTTTTGCTGGGTATAGTAGTCTGGCTTGGCACGTATGTTCTCTTGGGCTTGAAAGACATCTCTCCAGGCCCTTCTAGCTTTTAAATTTCTGAGGAGAACTCAGGTGTGATTCTGATGGGTCTGCCATTGTATGTGATTTGGCCTTTTTCTCTTACAGCTTTTAATATCCTTTCTTTGTTCTCTACATTTGGAGTTTCTATTATTATGTGGCGAGAGGTGTTTTTTTTTCTTTTCTAATCTGCTTGGTGTTTGTAAGCCTCTTGCATTTTTACTGGCATCTCTTTCTTTAGGTTTGGGAAGTTTTCTTCTATGATTTTGTTGAAGATATTTCCTGGACCATGGAGTCAGGAGTCTTCCCTTTCCTCTATGCCTATAATTCTTATGTTCTTTCTTTTCATTGAGTCCTTGATTTCTTGGACGTTGTTGGTGAGAGATTTTTTAGCTGTCTCATTTTCTTTGGATGTTGTACTGATTTCTTCCATCGAATCTTCCATGCCTGAAATCCTGTCTTCCATGTCTTGCATCCTATTTTTGATACTCACATCGGTAGTCCCTGTTCTCTTCCCTTGATTCTCCATTTCCTCTTTTAACTTTGACTGTGTTTTCTTTATTGTTTCAAATTCTATTTTCATGTCTTGAATGGTATTGTTCGTTTTGTACATTTCCTTGTCCAGTTTGCTTGTTTTTGCCTGGAAATCTTTCATTGTTCTGTCCTTTTCCTGTTTAAGCTGAGTCACCTTGGCCTGGAGCTCTTTAATGGTGTTACTCATTGTTTTTACTTGTAAAATTGTAGCTTCTTTGAATTCCTTCATGGATTTAATTTCTTCTTGAAGGGACTCTCTCACTTTCCATAATGTAGAATAGTCATCGTTTTCATGCGTTTCAGCTGTGGTGAGGTGGTTCGGGCTGGATGGAATAGTGTTGCTTTCTTTCATTGGAGTCATTTCGCTGTTTTTGTTTGTTTGTTTGTTTTTGTTTTTTTGTTTTTTTTTTTGTATTTTTTTTTTTGTCTGGGGCCTCTGGCCATGAGGAATTTTTTAGCTGTCTTCTGGACTTGGATCCAAAGGGGGCGCTTTGTTGTAGGAATCGAGTTGCCTTACTCCACCCCTATATGGTGAGTCATTCAGCCCCGCCTCCTAGGTGGAGACTTAACTAATCCAGGTGGTGAAGGTGTGTACAAGTAAGCTCTGGCTCCCTGCTGGAAGGGCCAGTACTAGTACAAAAGTCCAATATATGACAGTTTCAAATATCTTGTAGTTTTCCATGGTTGGTTCCTGTGGTAGGTAAATCTGCCCTTCATCCCCAATAGCCTTGCCGCTCTTGTGGCTTGGAAACTGGCCAGTGACATCACAGCAGTGGGTTGCAATCTGCAGTCTGAAGGCACTTTGCAGCCAAGCTGCGCTCACTTCCAAGGGTTGCAACCTTTCGCCAGATAGCTGGATTGTCTCTGCGAGACCTGGGAGTGCCCAGCAGGGTGGGGATTATCTCTGTGTGGGATCTGTATCTGCCCGCTGGGTATTAGATTGGAACTTACCCAGAGTCTCTCCTGGTGGGGGATGAGGGATCCCGATTCCCGGGTTCAGAGGCTTCCTTGCATGTCCAAGAGTGGGAAGGAGCGTCCTGCTCAGGGACCCTCAGTGGTCCCTGGGTAGTTGGGTGAGATTTAGAAGGGGTCGAGCCATTTGTACAGCGTCCTGCAACACTCATCGCCTTGTGACTGTTAACCCCGAAATCAAAATACATATGTGCAGGCCACCGCCATCTTGTATCCCCAGATCATTTTTTTACATGGTAGACTATATTTCCTGATATAGTTGAATAATGATGTCAGCAAGGAAATGAAAGAAAAATATCCTTCAATAGAAATGAGATGAGGCTTTAATAAGAAATATTCTTATGTGTATCCACTGTCATTTGTTAGTATAATACAGTGCTTAAAATAATCATAAATTAATTGCTTAAATGCTATCTACTGATTCAAATAATTGTTTGAAACATATATTTTCTATTGTTGATGTTCATTTTTAATGCCTGTTTCATATAGCAGTTATATTATCGCTTGCTTTCTTTGCAATGTGATAATAAACTAATGTTTTTGAGGTTGTGACGCAGTTGATTTCTTATCTCAGTCAATATAGCTCAGTAATGAAATCCTCAGTCATAAGATCCCAACATTTTTATTTTTATATGCTCTCAAACTAATATAAAAGATCCAAGAATAGTTTAACAAATTCTATAAAGTCTCAGTGCAGAAAAAGAAAGCTACATCCCAATCTTTTGAGTGTAATTTCATTCCCTTTGTCGGATTGAATATACAGAGACAGTATATATAGAAATGCAATAATTCCCATAGAATAGCTGGAGTTTATGTCCCATAAATTTAAATGTGTATGCTTTCTATTTAAGAGGGCATATACTCATATAATTCTGGTATAATTTTCTGCCTTGACTATGGCGGTTTTTATAAGCACAGGTGGATTGCAATTTAGACTTTTTCTTCAGTTTGACTAATACATGATTTTTGGTTGGAATATTTCAAAATATTATGATGGTTTTATCATTTTGAGGAATAATTACAATCATCATGGTAGTGCATCTCATAGTATGATGTTAGTTATTTGATTTGAGTTAAGTAACTTAACTGTAAAATTATTGTTTTGTTATTAACATCTAATTTTACATTTCTTGTCTTCACCTCTGTTATATCATATGCTGATACATTATGACTCTATAACTCTTTTCATATTGACTAAACTTTTATAAGAAAGAGATCTAGTCTTCTACTTGTTTATTTATTGACTGATGGACTGATTGGTTAGCTGATTGATGTCAGTATTAATCCATATTGTGACCACTATTCTTTAGCCAGTTCTTGACCAATCAAAATTTTATCTTTTTATTTTAAATGTTAGTTGAAAACATCGTAAATAAACACAACAAAAGGCAATCTTTTTGCAAAAAAAAAAACCAAATTGACTTTTTCATTACAAACGACCTTGTACTATTTTAGAAAAGAATATTAAGCTTTCTGGGCGCAGCATAGGTTTGGCTCTGCAGGAAAGTAAACACACAGAACATTGAGGATCTTCAGTCTCCTTTACACATTTTTCAATTAACATTTACCCTTTGGATCAGCTGGCTTCTCCCCAGGGTACAGCCATGGGCAGCTGAATGATGAACTCTCCTGCCCCAACTCCCTCTAAACACTGAACTATTTTAATTGTAGATCCATGTGGGGAGATGATTGATGTGAAACAGAAATCAGAGTTGTTCACTCTCAGACTTTATAAGATCCCCTTCCATTTATCATTCACTATCCCAAAGCCCTCAAGATTAGCTGTGTTTAAAGACTATTTGCATTTAAATTGTAGGGATATAGTAGAGTACTTGTATTTTATGACTGAGGTTAAAAGCTAAAGTCATCAGTGGTTTAATCCTTTCTAAACCAGAAATCCCTAAATCAACCCAAATCGTTGAACATGCTACATAATTTAGTAGAAAGTTCCCAGGCTAGGGGATACAATGTAAAAGAGGAAAGAGATTACTTGCATTTCCTGCAAGGATGTAGCCCAAAACAAACTCTTGAGTAATAGCAGCCCTTTTGTGAGCTACTCTTTCTCTACAAAAATGAAACTTTTTATTTTCTGAAATTATAATTGTACAAGCCAATTTTTCTCAAGTATCATGCAGAGTTAATTGACTCCCAGTAACCTACCTAAATTATGTTGTTACCTTACAGTTCAATTTAAAATTGTTAAGAAGAGGCATTTAGAAAAGTGTAGAATGAAAACATCGGTCAGAAAATAGACTGCAATGTTACATTAAAGTAATTTAAAATAGACATACCCAATGGATGTTTTAACTCTTAGTATAATACAATTATCCACATTCCTCATTCATTTCATA